>CM064876.1:28825108-29101197 GCA_032719365.1 Prinsepia uniflora | reverse complement strand
CGACAATCCAGATCCAATGGTGGTGGTTTCAGGTTGATCGAAGATCGTTAGGCTGGTCAAATTGAGATTTTTAGCCTAGGGATGCGTGTTAGAGACACATTGACTTTTTCGGGAGTTTTGGGGGGTTTATTTTTAGGACTTGTATAGATGGTTAGTGACCTTTGAGTGTGATTTGGACAAGTCTGGATGACCCAGAGAAGTTGGATTAGCCCCCGGAGTGACTTATGGCATGCTTATCAAGGTGTAGCAAGGACGGTATGTGAGTGGACATTTGTTTTCTAAATATGATGCATGCATAACTGTTTTATATGTTTTATATGTGATTTGTGATGAATATAATTTTGGAATTTAGTATTTACGTATTTGCACGTATTTCGAGGTTTATGGTCATATATTGGGTTTTCATACGTGCTTTTGTTTTCCATAGTGGATTAATGAAATGGTTTTGTATTTGGAAATATGGTATCCAGCTTGAGACCCATTTGATTTATGAATTCTCAGACTGGATGTCCATTTGGTTTATACTATCGAGCGTAAGGCCTAGTTGATTACGATATTGGGCTTGAGGCACAGTTATGGTTTATGATATCTGGCATGAGTCCCAATTATGGTTTATGTATATGATATATGGAAATGGTTAATGAAAGTTATATTTCAGGCATGTGACCTATGTGTGGATTTACAATGGTTTTATGGAAATGGAAATGGATTCAACTATATTCCAGGTGTGGGCCCCTTTGAAAGGTTTTGAGATGATTCATGAAATATTTTCCATATACCATCCTTATGTGTGGACACAAATCATTGTCTGAGAGGGGCCGCTCTATGTGAAATACCGTAGAGAGGTCCAAGATCAAGATTGCTACGGATTTTAAACCTCCCCCCTCCCCCCCCCCCCCCCCAAGGGAGGGTCATTGACCTGGGTGGACTCTGGGGAAGACTCAGACTTGAGATCTGAGGGGCACGTGTAGCCTTAGACATGACATCTGGGATGTCAGGCATTGCCTGCAGGGGTCGCCCTACAGAGAGACAGCATATAGGCTCACATAGAGAGACTCAAGAGCAGGATTGTTATTATTAGGTATCTAAGATGCCAAGGATTGGTAAAATATGTTTAAGTGAATTTGTGAATTGGGTATTTCTGTATAATTAATCGATTTAGGTTGTGACCCACATAATTGGTTTTATGGTTTTGGGCCGAGACCCTAATGATTTGAGGAAGGAAATGACTTTTCTTGAGAAGTATTTTTCACTGAGTTTGATTTGGAAAAGCTATGATTTGATTTAAAGTAAAGATTGAGTTAACTAGTTTTCAAATGCATGCATGCTTTTTAGTAAAGGATATAAATGTCTTTTCTAAAATGTATTTTATTAAATTATTCGTTTTTGTCCACTCATAGCTTTTCTGGTTTTTAATATCCTTCAGGTTGATCATAGATACGGGCTATAGCAGAGACCGAGACATCACACTCCTCCACAGATCCTGGCGTGCTCTGGAAACCCCGAGAGGGTGTTGGTATGGGTTATCCCTTATCTGGCACGTGGTGTCAGACGGGAGCATGGCACATCTCGAGGTAATCCCGGGGGGATTGGGATGGGACATGTCAAAGAACGAATGCATAGAATTTAGTTAAAACAAAGGTCCACTCACATGTACAACCGCTTATTCAAAACACATGCCGTAAGCCAATCTGAAGCCTCCAAGGATGTGCAGGCCTGTCAAAGTCATATCCGAGGGTCACTAACAATCAATATCAGTCCATACAATAAACCCTCACAAACCCCAAAACCAAAAATACATCCCGAACACCTTCTCGAGGTAAAATACCTCCAAAACATCAACCAAACGATCTCCTATCGACCTGAAACCACCACCATTGGATTCAGGACGTCGAAACCTTTTGAACAAGATTGATTTAACCTCGAAATTTGTGAGCACCAGCCCACACGCGCTGGTCAAAGTTTGGTCAACACATTGATTTAACCTCGAAATTTGTGAGCACCAGCCCACACGCGCTGGTCAAAGTTTGGTCAACACTAGTCAACGCCGGTCACTTGCTGACGTCAGGCTGACAACCTCACATCTGAAAAACACCTGCCACGTGGTACCCCTGGGTTGGTGCTACGTATCACCACCTGGCACGTCCACGTATCTGCTAACGTTAGCATCTGCCATGTCAGCATTGATAGGTCCTGACGACTCGCCACATGGCATCAACCCTGGTCTGCCACGTGGTCTGACAAAATGATGTGGCTTGCCACGTCATCATCGTATACCTCTAGTCGAGTCGACCTGAATCACTGTAATGGGTCGTTCGACCCGTATGCTTGACCCAGTCGTATCTTCGTCATTTCTAAACCAAAATCCACCATTTTTTCACCAAATAGATCGTCTGACACCCAGAAGAGGATCTACGACCTTAAAATTGAAGAAACATACATGAAATCACCTGAGCAAGCTTGAACTCCTTTAGGAAACCTTCGAACCTCTCCTAGAATCAGTCCAGTCATCCGATCCTTCCTTTTTCAACCCTACTAACTTGTATAAGCCCACATAACACCACCCAGGCCATAGTTCCACGTTCCAAACATGATAAGTGAGAATCCAAAATCCAACCTTTGAAGGTTCACGGGTTTACCTGTTTTTAGGTTTCTCAGGTAGCCTCCACAGCTGATCTTGCTTCCATCGTCTTCCTCTCACTCTCAGCCTCACTTTCTCATTCACACATGGCCACATTTGATAAAGGGAGCGTAAGGAAAATGGTGTAGGGGGGCTCAGGTGTATGTGGTGTACAAAGAAAGAGATGAAATATGAAGCAAGTGTAAGGGTCATAGGATGAACGACAATTATCACTCATCATGTGGTCCCCACTTGATATTTTTGGGCCCCACAACAGAAAATCAACAATCCACCCTTCTCAAAAAACGTGTATCGAATAATCGAACTAAACCGTTTGAGACCCGTAATTTTATCATACGATGTCCAAATTCGACGTGCCACCCTTCTACCTAATTAAAAACCCACGATCTATGCAACGAGCCTCAATCAACTTGCAAAAAGTCTCCCAAGTCAAAAGTCAACATTTTCCCCACTTAGGAGCAAAATCCACATTTCACGACAAATCAACCCAATAATCTTCTGATAATCCCGTAATTATAGGGATGTCGTTACAGCGAACCTAGATGCTAGGGTAACATGATTTATGAGAAAGTTAGACTCATATAAGATAGATGAATGAGTTCCTCGGTTAGAATGAGTATTTGAGGTTTTGAGGTTAGGAAAGATCCTCTTTCGGATCTAGTTTGCATAGCAACATTTTTTCTTGATGACTAAGCATACTTGTGGTGGCATGGATTACGAATATCAAATTAGGAATCAAATGGGTGTAGGAATATTGGATTAGGAGTCGAACATGAGTAAGCATATTTGACTAGGACTCGGAAAGAGTCAGCATTTAGAACTAGGGCTCGGGAGGAGCTAGAAGGTGGAAATATTGGTTACAATTCTGAATATCGAATGAGAGTTTGGGTAAGAACCCAAGACATTCTTACGGGCCCGATAATGCCAGTTTTTGGACAGACAAGTTAAAATTTTGAGGACAGAATTTTTTAAAAATGGGGGGGGGGGGGGGGGGGGGGGGGTAGATTATAACAACCCAGAAATTCGATAAGGTAATTTTGGGAATTTAAAAAAGGAATTGAAAAATTTTCCCTTAGGGGTCAAAGACTGATTTTTTGCTCCAGGTATTTTTTTAACTTTTCATGAAGACCGTTGCATAGATCTCAGAGTCCTTATTCCGGAGACAGACGGGATGTCAGAATTGGAGATCAGATATGATTATTATGGGTCTGAAATTCCAAGGGCATTTTGGTAATTTCACTAGTGAAGATATTTTGTTGATTTCATGAGAAGATGACATGTGTCTATTCTTATCATCCCCCCCCCCCCCCCCCCTCTCTATCTCTTGTGCACCGACATGGGTGGCGGTTTGTATGTTTGTATGTGTTTTTATATGTGTTTTGTGTTTTAAAATCCAAGAATGGTGAACAAACCATGAAAGGAGAAGGAGAAGAAATAGGAGTAAACTAGAGAGGGAAACAAAGAGGAGAGGAAGAAAAGGAAAAAAGAACGAGAAGAACAAAGGAACCAGAATTCGAAAAATTCAGAAAAAAAGGATTAAACCCATAAACCTAAAAAGTGTACCCATGCCCTATGACTCCGAGTTACACGTTTTAGACATTAATTTCTCAAATTAAGGTTAAAATCATCATTCTGGGACCTTTACGAGTCGAACCATTGAAAGATTAAAGGAAGGAATTACACAAGAAACGAGCCCAGATTGAGGTCGAGAATTATGTTGCGAAGCTCTGATTAGTTTTTAGTAATTAAGGTAAGTTTGTTCATTGAATTGAACTCATATTCATGTATGTATGATAAAATTGAGGAGATTACTGGGTTTAATTGTGAAAAACGAACATGAATTGGAAGGAAATTGGAAACAGGTCGCGAAACCGAGTCGAAACCTGAGTTGTAGACCCGCTCGAGGTAGAAGACTAGTAGCCTTGCGATTGCACCTCCAGCACATGAGGCTCATGCGCATAAATGTCAAGTGGCGCGTGGAGACACGTGCCATGTCATCTCGAGGTACGGTCAATACATTTTTTTATTTAATCGACGTTATGAACATGTTGGTGCAATTTTTGAGTCGATTAGACATCATATTGGGGTAATTTTGGGTGTCCAATGTGTTATGTTTATATTTTAAATTCGTATTTATTTTCAAAAATTAGGGTATGATTATTTGGGACGTTAGTTACATTGGTGGTGGTTTATGATAGGCAGTAGGAACGCTCAGTTTGAGATTGAACTGTGAAGACAGTGTGTGAGTGAACTTTATTTATATAAATTATGATACAATCATAGTTAAATATTTTAATTGCTTTATTACATGATTTACTTGGCAATGATTTGAATATGATTTCTAAATTATTATTCTGATGACTTTTTGGATTTATTTTGATGTTTTGACTTGGTTTTGAGTCAAGAATTGTGTTAAATGAGTTTGCTTGGTTTTGCGGACTGTCCTCCGATATGGTCAACGCTCAAACGTACAGAGCACGACTCTGTTTTCCTGAGCCTAAAGATTTGATTAGTCTAAAATGTCCGGAGTATGGCTCTATTTTCCTGCGACTGGTGATGTGATTAGGACTCAGATGTCCAGAGCTCAGTTCTATTTTCCCGAGTCTTTTCTTGGACGTTCAGAGCTCTACTCTGTTTCCCTAAGTGCTTTTCCTACTGGTAGTGTGGTTTTCTTATTGAGGTTTGTACTTGAGCAACGAGGATTGGTTGGTTGTGTTTGATTATTGATGCTTATGTCCAGATGTTTTTGCATCGGTTGGTTTGATCCACTAAGATTGTATTTATTCGTTTTGGGTTACCTTATCGATATTTTTTTCCAAGTGATTTTATATGATTTGAGGAACATGGATTTTGGGAATTATGGGCCACATGTTGTTTACTGTGTTTTATGAATGTTGTGGTCCCACGGTTTATGAAATATTTTAATTAAGATTCAATTGTCTGATTTTTCTAATTTGCATGCATGTTTTAGAAACTCGAGGTAATTATTTATTTTCCTCAATTAATGTGTTTTTAAATATTTATTTTTGTCCACTCACACTTTTCTTGGTTTTGATGACTTTATAGAGCCGTTACACAAAAATCGCGACGGACCGAGAGGTGGAGACCTATGCGGTAAACCAGTGCGATCATCCCTCGTCTGACAAGTGTTGAGGGTAGATTTGGTATTTCGGATCTTTTTTCAAACAGGAGCAGGATAGGGCACGATTATCAAAAGTGTTTTTGGAACGAGTAATGTTACTTTAATTTAAGCTCATGCCTTATTTTAAGCCCAAAAGACTTGAGGCCCAATGGCTTAGCCTAGACATTTACCAAATCCATTAAGTACTAGTAGGCCCAAGAGCTCAAAACCCCAACCAGTTATTTATGTATTTCCAATCCCACCCAAAACACACTAAAATTCAAAACATACACAACTATCACACCTCCTTTCCACACCCCCCCCCCTGTGTGCACCGTGAGCACCATTATAATTCGATAGATTCTAGTTGCACTGTCGTATGCTAGTGTCTTCGAAAATCAGGGATCAATCCTTAGGGAGCTAAGAACTAACACTAGGGACATCAAACCACTCTCCCTCTGATACGTCATGTGGTTTCAACTCCTCGACTAGTTTGTGAGTGGACCTCTTTCTCAAACTTTATTTTTATAGAAATGTTTTACTTGCACAATTTACGATGATTAGTTTTAAGATACTTTTCTAAGCATGGTTGATGGGTTATTTTATGATATTTTTTTCGAGCATTTCTTGATTGACTATTTACAGTATTTTCTCTAGTATGCTATGACATGACCTACCCCGAAAAAAAAACCCACGAAAACCGTACCTGAAACTGCTCCCGTCTGACAACTAAGAGACATTCCTAAAGTATCCTACGTGTTACGACTTGGATCTTAATTACGCTGTTAATGAAATTTTTCGGGGATTTTTTAGGGATTTGTCAGAATTATCTTAGCACGTTGAACCATTTTTCCTTTGGGTTTAAATTTGACTTTCTAATTTAGGGAAGGGTAATTTTGGAAAGGGGGAAAGTAGGATATTTGTGGATTGGGTGGGTGGGATCCATCCCCCCTTTTAGATCATTATCTTCATCCACTTTCTCTCACTCCCACTCTCTCTTTCTCGTGCAAACAAATCACACACACACACACACACACACACACACACACACACACAACCATTAATCCCATCTTCATTTGGAGACACTTTTGGACCAAACCAAGGTTAGAAACTTTTTCTAGGGACCCTCACGATCAAAATAAGCCCAGGTTTGAAGGTGGAGGATGAAGAAAACGGCTGGTGTGAGAGGAGGAAGGAACCTGAAACTTTGGGAGTTCATAACTTGGAAATCTAGGTACTTTCTTTGATTTGTGGGCTTAAATTTGGATCTCTGGGATCGAGTAGATAGATTTTGATAAAACTTTTGTCAAATTTGGTTAAGAAATGAAGAAGTTATGGAGGTTTGAAGTTTAGGGTCAAAAATGGAGTTTTTCAACGACCGATGGCAGTGGCCACGACGGTGCCATCGTCGCCTCCAGAGGGGGTGACCTCAGCATGATGTCATGATGACGTTACCAAGTGACATCATGATGACATCAGCATGGACACATGGCAGTTGCCACGTGGAAGGTGATGCCACTTGGTAGTGTCAGAGGGTGTCACGTGGTAGGGGTTGTCAGATGTGAGGACACATGTTAGGTGCCACGTTAGCTAGGGTTAACGTCATCGGCTGACATCAGTAGATGACATCAGCAGCTGACGTCACACTCTTAGGTGGTGCGTGGGGAAGGCCGCTGACCTTCCCCTAACGTGTAAGGGCGTATGGACTCAAATCTCGATGTGGGACTAGGATTTTTTGAAAGGCTTCGACGACCTGAATCCAATGGTAGTGGTTTCAGACTAATTTGAGTTTGTTTAGAGGTAGTTTTGGATGTTTTTAGCCTTAGGATGCATGTTAGGACACGTTTACTATTTTGAGGCTTATGGGGGCTTACATACGCATTATATGGATTGTTAGTGACCCCCGTGTGTTATTTTGATAGGCCAGGATGCCCCAAAGACTTCTGAAGAACACACGGTTTGAAATTAAGCGATCAATTTGACTGTGAGTGGACACTTTGTTTAATAACTGTGATGCATGCATATTTACATATTTATATGGTTTTATGGCATGTTTTGGATTGCTATGGTTTGAATATATGATTCTAAATGTTTTCTGGATAAATTCCTGGTTTTAGAATATATATTCGGTTGTGGTTTTCTAGACACATGTTTTATGGTGGTTATTGGGAAAAATCGAATTTTGGGCTGGTGCTCAGGTGGTAAATGTTATGGGCTTTTGTGGGTATTTTAAAAGTAGGTTGAAAAGTATTTTTAGTAAATTTTTTTTCCAGTATGGTCATCCTCATGCGAGTGGATCGGGGTTTTTAGTTTGGGGCCAGGAAACTAAACAACGGGGCATGCTAGAGTGTTCCTAAAGATCAGATGATCACTATGATGCAAGGAGGGAAGAGTTTGGGCACAGGAAGACATGGTCAGAGACTTGGAAACCATGGCCGAATAAGAAGAAAATAAAGCCAATTTTTTAGGTATCGACCTTCTCATGGAGTAAATTCTATGAAACTAGACGTTTAAAGCATGTAAAATAATGAAGAAATGGTTAGTTTCGAATCGGTTCATGACGCGGGTCGTACGACCCAGTTGCAGGCAAAAGGATCAAAGACCCAAGGTTGAATATGATCCATGTGATGCGCGTGAAGCCCACACGCAGAGGCTTTTCAGCGGTGTATGGGCGCACGTGCGACATTTCCTAGAGAAGCGATCAACATGGAAAATGTTCCTCTTGGTGTTCTAAATTTATTGGTATTATTTTTGTGTAATTTAGTCTGAGAATTATGTCCAGTGTTAATGTTGTATTTTCTTAAAAAGTTGAATATGAGAAAGTTTCCAAACGGTTGATACTCAGATACTTGCATACACAAAGTGTTGTTGTATCCATCACCAAACATGGATCATATCCATCACCAAACACTGACGTGATTGCATACACGACCGTTTCCAAACATAGTTCAGTTGCTCTCTGCAGCACACTCTCCAATCCGACATGACACGATTGACAACGGTCTCGACTCTCGGGTCGTCACACAGTGTCAATTGGCCCACTGGGTCCTAACCACCAGTGACACTACGGCTCTAAGCCGTTAGATTAACATGAATACTGATCCTACTCGGGATCCACTTCCTCGAAACAAGCGGCATCCAATGCCAATTGAACCTCAAACTATCACACCACATGCCAAACACAATCTAACTAAGGTTCGATTCTACCGAATCCTCATAAAAATTCCCTAACTACAAGGTTGATAACTGGATGTTACGACTGCAGAGACATCACATCCTCAACCTACGCGTACTCCACGCTCTGATGCCACTTGGTATCAGAGTACCATGAGTATCAAATGAGCCAACCTGCTCTGATACCACTTGGTATCAGAGTACTATGAGTATCAGATGAGTCAACCTCGCTCTGATACCACTTTGTCAGGACCCGTCCCAAATCCCTCGGGATTAATGTGGGACGCGCCTAATCCCGTCTGACACGAAGTGTCAAACCAGGGAAAATTCCGTCTCTAGCCCTCACCGAGCTTCCAGAGTACGCCAGGATCGTAGGAAGAGGAGTGTGATGTCTCGATCTCTGCTAAAGCCCGCATCCGCGATCAACCTGAAGGGCATTAAAACATTAAAAGTCGTGAGTGGACAAAGTAATATTTTAATAAAACATTTTCACATAAAGACATTTATGCCCTTCACTAAAAGCATATGCATGCATTCAAAAACCATTTATCAAAACGTTCATAAAACCATTTGAAAACATTCTCAAAACCTTTCAAGGGTTCATGCCCGGTCCCCATAAACCGTCATGACCCAAAATTCCATTTATGGGTCCCCGACCCAAAATCACAAAACCTGTAAATCAATACATGGGAACTCATCCCAAATCAAACCCAAGTGGGACTCAGCCCAAAACCATTCCCAGTGAAATACCAAAACATAGAATACGGGGTCTCTGCCCCAAACCACTTTCCAAAACATAAAACAAGGGAACTCCGCCCCCAAATCACTTTTCGTAAACCTCATACGTATAAACATACATATAACCCATCCGCGGAACTTCCGAGAAGATGCCAACTCGGGGCACACAACCCCTAGGGAACACATCCCCGATATATGTCACTATTCATCTATATATACTAGTGTGGACACCACTCGGGGTCTCACTCCGAGTCTTCCCCTAGGAATTCTCCATCTGGGAGGCTTTATCTCTAGATCTAGTCCGAGCTGTATATCCGGATCTAGTCCGAACATCTCTCCGGAATCTGGTCCGGGACCACATCATAACTCATAACTCTCACTCTTGGAACGGGATCCCTATGGGGATACCTATTCTAGTCTGTGGATCGTGACTCTCCAGGTCGACGTCTGGAGGAGACCATATAATCATATGGAGGGTATATATACATTTTCAAAACTCTTTCTTTCTCAAAGCATATTTCAACTGGGTTTCATACCCAATTCATCTCAATAGGATTCTTCGAATCTGATTCAAATCCACTTTCACAAGCCTCGGCCTAAATCCTCAGTTCAGTAGGGTTTCATGCCCGAATTCTCATTTCATAAACCGAACTGGGACTCAAGCCCGATGTTACAATCAATTGGGCCTCTAGCCCTATATCACGAATAATTGGGCCTCAAGCCCGAAACCATAAAGCAACGGGACATCAAGCCTGATTTCATAACCAACGGGGCCTTAAGCCCTATACCACAATCAAAGGGGCTTCTAGCCTGATATTACAACCAAATGGGCCTCAAGCCCGGATTCGCAAACCAATGGGGCTCTGGGCCTGATCGTATACTCAAATGGACCCTCAATCCAATTCCTCATCAAATCAAATGGACTCCAAGTCCGAGAGTTCGTAAATCAAATGGGTCTCGTGCCCGATTTCATATTTCCCAATCCAACACCAATTCATTAAACCCTCGTTGAAAGCCTAGCACGTACAAGCATCTTATAAAACCAGAAATCTCGAAATACGTACAAATACGTAAATCCTGGACTACCACAAAAAAATGCACTCATGGCATCACAAAACATATATTAAAACACTTATAAAACATTTATGCATGCATAAAGTTCGAAATAAAAGTCCACTCACAGACCGTCCAAAGCCGCGCCTCGATACACTTGCAATAAGCCTCTCCCGGGCCAATCGTCGCCTCAGGGACTCCCGAACTTGTCCAAATTAATTTAGAGGGTTACTAACTACTTAACTATTTTTAAACGTTAACCTAAACCTTTGGACAACCCGAACTATATCGAGACGATGTCCGATCGACTCGAAACTAGTCCTAAAATGTTCGTTACATTGAATAGATGAAATTACATGTTGGAAGTTTCCCCAAGCTCCCTGCCATGCTCCGTCACGCACCGCCCAAAGGGGCTGCGTGTGTGGCTCACGCGCCCTGCACTGTTCCAGCGTCTTCAACCTCTAGCGGCAGGTCCGGTCCGGTTCGATTGGGCCGGCCGGTCCAACTGGATCGGCGTGATCGGTCTGGCCCTCTAATTCCTCCATTTTTCGTCCAATCTCTTCCTAATCGATTCCAATCTTCCTATTTTGGCCCTAGGAACCTTTCTATGAAATCAAAACACCTAAAAACCTACTAAAACCCATTGGTTTGATTTGTCCTCCACGGTTCAACATTTTCAGAGTTTCCCTAGGGTTTCCTTAGTAGTGAACCACCACCAAAATCATCCTAGGACCTCCCTAGCAACCTAACTAACTCATTCCAATCGATTAAAACCATCCCCAACGTCAAAATCGAAAATAAAACGAAAATGGGCAAAACCAAGTAATCGACTTACCTCGGGTTTCTAAGGCCTTGCCACCGTGCACGGCGATCCTGTCTTCACCAGCCACCTCCAGCCTCTCTCTCTCCGTTCCACTCTCTCAGTCCAGCAGTCAGGATTGAAAGGGTTGATGCATGGGTTTGGGTTGAGATGAGGTTCGTGTGTTTGGGTTTGGTATGCATAACAAGCAACGGATGATATGCATGAATGAAAAAGGGTGGCCAGTGGATGGGTGACACTTGTCACTCATCCATTGGGCCTTGGGAAAATATCTGGGCCCCCTTGATGCCAAAAGGCATCCGTCTCGTGAAAAGTGCAATAGTGACCCGAAACTTCTGTGAACCGTAACTTTTCCGTCGAACGTCCGAATTCGACGTGCCGCCTTTCTACGGATTTGTATCATCCCAATCTACGTAATGGTCCTCAGCCCTTGACCATTGGAGCTCTCGGGTCAAAAGTTAACTATTTGCCTCCTTTTAACCAAATTATTGAAATGCCCTCGAACTTCCGAACGTCAGAACTTCTTCCTCGAACGGCGAAATCGAACGTGCCACTTTTATACGAACTCGTGACATCCCGAGTCTTTAAACTCAACAGGCCTACGAGGGAAAATCATAATATCCGAGTCTTTAAATTCCCGAGGTTTTAAACTCAATCCGGGTCTTTAAACCCAATCCGGGCCCGCCCCCGTCATAATCATATCCGGGTCTTTAAACCCAATAACCAAATCCAGCAAATCCAATCCTAACCATTTTTAAATCATTTCTAAATCTATGTCCAAACCCGAATTCGAAATCACTATTCCGAAGCCATGTTGGCGTTCAGAACCGTCATTCCGAATCGAAATCCGGAAATCCCTTTTCCAAGCTTTAAAACCAAATCTCAATTTCTGAAATTCGTTTCTAAACCGAAAACCTTGATTATCGAATCATGTTTCAAAACTCAATTATAATCATTGAAAACCAGTTATATATTTAAATCCAAAAATCATAGCATCGGAATCATAGTCAAATCATATCTCGTAAAACGTGCCGAAATACGTATAAATCTAAGAAACGCCTTGAAAACACGCAATTATGTAAAACAGATATATAATAACCAATAAGATAAAATCATATTTAAAACCAGAGAACAAGTATATAAAAATAGTTATGCATGCTCGGTTAGAAAATAAAAGTCCACTCATTAGGTCCAAACGCGTCAATCGCGCTCTGTACGCTCCTCGACTGCCTCAGGAATATCCTGACCTGTCAAATACCACAATTCTGGGTCACAAACACTTCATTAAAGCTCACTCTAATTTTCCCAATTTTTGTCGGGATTTTTTTAAACGTAATTAAATTAACCCCTAAACCTTCGGACACTCAAAACTAACCCGAGACGATGTCCGATCGACTCGAAACTTGTCCCAAAATGTTCGTTACATCGATTAGAGTCAAAATCATGTTGGACACTTCCCCAAAACATGCCCCACGCGCCCTCACGCGCCACCCAAAGGGGCTGCGTGTGGGAGCCACGCATCTGCTACAGTGTCATCGTCAACCTCCAACCAACCTAGTTCAGACCAGTCCAGATTGGTCCGGTCCAACCGAGCCAGCGAGGCCGGGTTTCACCCATTTTCAGTCCATTTCCAGTATTTTGTTCACCATTAATTTTGTCCTTGAATGTGTGATTCATTCCCTTAACAAAATCACGAAATAAAAAGCTAAGCCTTACCTTCCAAACTTCGAAGCTAAGCCTTACCTTCCCGGCCACCAGCCATCTTCTCAGGGCACGGGTTCGAATCCTTAGCTCAATACTAACTTCCTACAACTGTTAGGACCAATAGAACGATTCATCAACACTCCAAAACCCACGACTTTGATTTGAACCAAAACTGGAAAAACAGTGGAAACCGAACCTCACCTGTTTTCTGGCCTCCGCCGTGATCCTTTGGGTCCAATAAGTGATCCTCAGCCTTCTTAGCAATCCCTCTGACCAAGTTGGATCAATTTGATCGATTGTGGTTGCACCACGACCCACAACTCCCTCTCTGTTTTCACTAATGTTCTCACCTCTCACACACACAGCCACACTCCAACCTTTCTTAATCACGATCAACAACTCACTAGAGCGACTCTGACCACTCACTCAAGCCAAAGCACTCACACACACTCACCGGAAATGGGTTGATGTTCTCTCTGTCCCTGTTTTCTCATTTAAACGATTAACAAACCAAATTAAATTTGGGTTTAACCGTGAGAGGGAAGGCTGGAAGCCTCTAGGAAATAGCCAGGCGTCAAACACCCTGTGGACTCAGCCCAAAATATCCAATCCCAGCTTCCCAGATGGCCTTATCTGATTGGGCACATTTCCCCAGGTGTTAAAAGACCAAAATGCCCTTGAAAGTCCAAATTACCATTTTACCCCGCACCTATCGAGACCCAAAACTTAACAGTCCGACGTCCAATGACGGTGTGCCGCCTGTCGTTGTACTCAGGAAGTCGAGACCTATCTAATGGTCCTCGATTTGCGTGAAAACTAATGGTAAAAAAAAATCAACAATTTTCCTCTTTTTAACCAAATTACAAAAATGCCCTCGACCTTCCGAACACCATAATTTTTTCCCCGATTATCCGAATCGGACGTGCCACCTGTCTACGGACTCGTGACATCCCGACCTACATCATGGTCATCAGTCAACGTCCGTTCGACCTGCCAATCAAAAAGTCAACATTTGACCACACTATTTACAAGGGTAAAATCGTCATTTTTATACCAATCTTTTCCAAATTTACATTTTTGCCCTTTTTGAAGGTTCGAGTCGTTACAGAGACCGTCAATTGGTCATGTCATGTCAGCTTTGGTGATGGGACTGCACTTTGCAGTTGAGGTCGTATTAAAAGTTAGACCTAGTTGGTTGTCGTACTACTTTAGTTGTGATGGATAGTTGGTACAACTACGGTCATGGACGTTCTAGTAGACGAAATTGGTTGAGTCGAGTTACGACTGGTTAGAGATTGGTTGGATAGGTTACAAGGGTTGGTACTTTTCGATGGAATTTGGAGTAGGGATACAGAGTAGTTAGTACAGGCGATTGTTTCCGTTGGATGCAGAGTCTCGATAGCGATGTCTGGTGGTTGGGTCTGCACGAGTGGTGGTAGGCACTACTATCAAGAGTGGTTGTAGTTGTGGTTGTGGTGAATCAGGGAACGTTTATGGAACGTTTCCTTTTCTTGGTTGAGTTGTCAGGGTGATTGTACCCGGAGTTACTGGGTACGAGGGAGGCAGAATTTCTCCAACTTGAGTAGAGGTACGAGGTCGTTGCTCGGTATGAGCAAAGATCCAGGGTTTTCTGATTTTCACACTGTATGTTGATGCTGATGTTAGTGTATTGGTGCTGGTACTAGTGCTGGTGCTAGTGCCGGTGTCAGGACCCACCTCGGTTCCACCCCGAAATCCGAGGTAAATCCTGCTCCCGTCTGACACCCCGACACAAAGACCAAAGTAACCTCTTTATAAACCACCAAATTACATGCCAGACGCAGGAGAAATTTTTAAACATTCCGAAGTCAAAGTTTTACAGAGCATAACACCAAACAAAGGAAAAGAAAATCGATACAGAAGGTACACGCACAACGGAAAATTTAACCACTCCGGGAAAACTCTCGGGTACTCTATGCCTCCGACATTGCCTCGACATCGAAACCCCGCGCTAGCTCCACGACCTGGAGGGCAATTTAAAAACAGAAAGTGTGAGTGGACCATAAATAAAAGAAGAGTTTCCACAACCATTTTATAAGAAAACCAGGGATTTGGCCCTCCGTTTTGAAATCATACATGCATAACCCATTTACTGAAACCAGTTATATAACACATAAAGATCGTCATAAAAACAGAATTGAAAGCAGTTACAGAAATCACGTCATAAACATCATAAAACCATCATAAATACCAAGAAAATCATTATCCGATCAAACCTGCTGGACCTATCCGAGTCTTTAAACTCCCGAATCTTTAAACTCAATCCAGGCCTCAATAATCCGAGTCTTTAAAATCTGAGTCTTTAAACTCAACAGGCCTGCGGGGGAAATATCAGTATATCCGAGTCTTTAAACTCAATCCGGGTTTTTAAACCCAATCAGGGCCCGTCCCCCGTCAATCACAATATCCGGGTCTTTAAACCCAATAACCAGATTCAGCAAATCCAATCAAAACCATTTGAAAACCATTTCTAAATCCACATCCAAACCCGAATCTGAAATCGCCGATCCGAAGTCCTTCCGGCATCCAGAACCGTCATTCCGAACCCAAATCCAGAATTCCACTTTTCAACTTTAAAACCAAATTCCGCTTTTCGAAATCCGATTCTAAAACCGAAAACCCTGATTATCAAATCATGTTCCAAAATCCCTTAATAATCATTGAAAACCATTTATCATTTGAAATCCCAAAATCATGGCATCGAAATCAGAATTCAAAGCTTCCTCGTAAAACGTGTTAAAAACCGCACTTCCTTGAAAAACGTGCAATTATGTAAAACCATCATCACATATTCAACAATCATGAAATCGCATGTAAAACCATAAAATAATTATAGAAAACCAGTTATGCATGCTTGAGTTTAGAGAAGGGATCCACTCACAGATACCGGGCACGTCACTCGCGTCCCGTACGTCCCGTACGTTCCTCAGCTTCCTCGGGAAGTCTCGATCCTATCAACAGTCACCAAAGAACGTCACTAACACGTCTACCAAGACTCTCCTAATTTTCCCCAAAAACCCCGGGTCCTAAACGTAACGAACCGGAACCCTAAACCTTCTACCTCGTCGAACTAACTCATCTCGATATCCGATTAACCCGAAACCTAGTTCACTAGACTCGTTACAACATCTAGACCAAAAATCTAGTTGGAAGTTTCCCCAAAAGCCGTCGTACGCACCGCCCAAAGTGGCTGCGCGTGGGCCACCCGCGCTTGCACCCAGTACACTGTTCATTGTCTTCCTCAGCTCGGCCGGTCTGAACCGGCGAGAGTGGTTCTCCACCGTTCCTTCACCGTTTCGACTCCACTCTTCGCCAGTCTCCTCGTCCAGTCCTAAGCAACCTATTCCCCTACTCCAAACACTTCGACATAGCTTCTAACCCATCGTCCCTAACTCGAAACCATAACCCGTTCAAACCCCTGTTTCACAATCCGGCCACCCAAGTCCTCCCCCGTCACGGTGGCTACACTAAACAACTCCTAGGACCTCACTGAGTCTCACACAACTCACCAAAAACCTCGACTCGTACTCAAAACCCACGACTATTGGTTTGAACCTAAACGGCAAAACAGAGCAATTGAAAGGGAACAAGAAATTACCTGTGCTCAGGCCGCCGCCGTGAGCTCAGCCGTGAGTACACGACTCCTCCAGTCCACCTCCATCCTCTGGACACCACCACCAGCCTCGATTGGTTGAACACGGCAGCACCACTACCCAACACCCTCTTTGTTTTCCTGAAACTCAACCTTTCACGCTCGCAAGGTTTCCTCACACGAGTTGCCCTCACAACTCACTCACTGTCTCTCTCTCTCTCTATCTCTATTTACTTCCTCAGTCACTAGGATACACCAACACACACAACCCACACTCAATTCTTCTCAATCTCACCCTCTGTTTCTCTCTTGTTCGAACACGGTTGCACACACACACACACACACACACACCTGCACGATTTGAACACGCACACCGTGCACCCTAGAAACCGCTACACACTTGCCACATGTCACAATCCCCTCAGCCCTCTCACAAATATCCCAATTCTCTCCTGTACACTTGTCCCAATCCGGTTGCACAATTCCCAATGTGCAAAAGACCAAAATGCCCTTCTTTTGAGTCAAAATTACAATTATACCCTTACTGTTTTAGACTCAAATCTTACTCACCCTAGGTCCGATGAACACGTGATGCATGTCGTTGAATTCAGGACAACGAGATCTACCTAACGGTCCTAGGTCAACGTGTCAAAATCCGATCGTACGAAAAGTCTACTTTTCCCCCTTATTTAGCCAAATTACGGTAATGCCCTCAACCTTCCAAACATCATAACTTCCTCCTCGGATGTCGGAATCGGGCGTGCCACCTATCTACCGATTCGTGATGTCCCGAACTACGTCACGGTCACCGGTCAATTCGGTCACCGGTCAATACCCAATTGACCGTCCGAACTAAAAGTCAGCTATTTACCCAACCTAGGGCCAAAATCGTCATTCGACGCTAAAGAACCTATCGTAACCAACTCACCACCGATTAAGCTTACTAATCCCATCTTAATCACTGTCTTAACCCTAATTTTCGGGACGGGTCCTTACAACCGGTGATTGCAATGACGATGAGTCACGGGTCGGGATGTGACTCCGTCGAGAAGGGCATGTGTTCGTTATTTGTGGTCCGGGAGTGGATCATGGATAGAGTTGGACTGGATGGGATCCAGCAATAGTTGAGACGTGAGGATCGAGTAGTGATGGTCCACATCCTTTTGGATGTACATAAACGGTATAAGTCGATACACGAACATGGTAGCAAGTTAGACTGGTTACGGGCACGTGATTGATGTTCGAGTGTGTTGGTTCCGACATGGTTGGAACTTCAGAATAGAGAGAGGTGGTGACGGAGGTGACGAGAGGAGTGCTTGATTCTTCATTTGGTAATGGGTATTTCGAAGTCATTTAGGGTGACTTCTCAGGTTCTGCCATGGTAGATGATGGTTGTTATCACCAGTACGCTAAGCGTGTATCAGTTGGTGGACCCGCGAGTTCGTTTGGGTCATTAGGATGAGTTGAGTATTTTGAATTTAGGGGAATAAGATTTCTCATTTTCTGCTTGGTGGCAAATGATGTTGGTTTGCATGGCGTGGTGAGTGCAGCGAGTTGTTTCATTCACGTAGGATGAATTTTGGTGTCATCGTCTTGGATCATCCTTGATTTTCCTAGGTGGAATGCCAAGGATCGATACGAGGAAATTAGAAAGGACCCACAGTCTCTATGTGTCTCGTCGTTGACTGATCTGTTTAAATATGGGAATTGGTTGAGGAGTGAGGTGACTGACGGAGGATCCTAGAGGGTGTAACCCTATGATCAGATTTCAGGAGGATTGTTAGCTAAGTGAGCACGTGCGGATCTTAGGTGGATCTAGATCGTGATCTTGATGATCAGGTTAGGTGGAGAAACTTCTTTTCGAAGTCAATCTGGTATGAAACTGTAGTTGCGTGAATCGAGGTGTCTAAGATGTGTCTTGGCTTTTTGGCTATGTAGATGATGGGACTGAACTTCTTTTCGAGGTTGATCCTGTATGGTGTATTACTAGAGTGAGTAGGTTTCCGACGGGGTCGGATTTGGTCAGCCGTAGATGTACGTATGTTGGGATTGGCTTCCCTATGAAGTCAATCGAATGTATTGTGTTAATCGTTTGAACAGGTAATCGATGGGTTCGGAGTTGGTGCATCTCGGTAGACGTGGATAATATTGGATGCCTTGATGGCATGAATGGGTACGCCTTGGTGGTCGAGTCAGATGGGTACGTGTTGGATTACGTGAATAGGAGTAAAGGTTGTGGTACTGGTCGGGTGACCGTGGGACTTGAAATGGACGATGGGTTGGAGTTTTTGATCTGTCTAGTACTGGATTGGACAGATGGACTCCAAAATAGAAACTTGATTGGCTACGACCTAGGATGTAGGCTGGTTGGTGGATGGATGTATGTCCCCTTTATGTTGTTCGAGGAACAATACTAGGCAAGTTTATGGTTCCTAGTGACAGTATATGGGATATACCAGAAGTACGTTGGTGAGCGTGTTGGTAGTCGGCTCAGTCCCAATACCATTGGATTAGTTGAGGATGTGAACTGGACATTGGACACTGTGGATTAGGTCAGGGTGTTTCTAATGGGTCCAGTTACACGTAGGTCGAGTGAGATGTTGGTAAATGTGTACTCATGTTGAGTGAGTCGGTGGTTAGGGTAACCACAAGTAAGTATTGTGTTAGTTTTCGACTGGCGACTGTCAAGTGGTGACAGTTGGTAGAATGCTTCAATGTGGATCAATGAGTGAGGTCTAGTGACTCCCAGTGGGAGCAGATGTCAGGATCAATTGGTGTTTGAGATTGGAACCGCCAAGTTGATTGTGTCAGAGAAATAGTAGAATTGTCGGGTGGTGTCAACTCGGATCGTGTGATCAATTTCACTCGAAGGGGTCGAGTGTGGTCGATGCGACGTGAGTATTAGTAGAACGTCTAGTTGCAAACAAGTATTGTTCTGGTTAGTTGGTGTACGAGTGCACACATGAGGTGAGATCGGATTTTCTTTCCACGAGGTGGATGTAGAATCAGAAAGTTGAAATTTCGAGGACGAAATTAATTAAGGAGGGAAGGTTGTAACGACCCGTCCCGAATTCCGGAATTAAATTAGTGACTAATGAAGGATTAGTGAGGTTAATCGGTGATTAGTTGAGAGAAATAGGACGAGAGCCGTAAAATGACCATTTTGCCCCTAGTCGTGGGTAAACTGTTGACTTTTGACCAGGGAGGTTCGATGGCCGAGGGCCGAGGACCGTTATGTAGATCGGGTCGATACGAATCCATAGATAGGCGGCACGCCGAAATCGAACGTCGAACGGGAAAGTTATGGTTCACGAAAGTTTGATTGTACTATGCACCCATTAAGAGACAAGGATTAGGTGGCAAAATCTGATTGGTTGACTTTTTAAGTGGGACACATGGATGAGTGACAAGTGTCACTCATCCCATTGGTCATTAATCCAAATTGTGGATCTAAAAGGTGATTGGTGGGTTTAATAATATAATAATGGTTTTGAGATTATTTTATAATATCCTTAACCACTCTCTCTCAATCCCAGCCATCCATTCCATCACACCCCTCATCCTCACTGTTCACTCCTCTGATCATCACACCAAACTCACTTTCCCTCCCCCTTCAACCGTGCAAATATCTTCTTCATCTCCTTCATTTCCATTCTTCTTCAACCGAGAACAAACACACACATATCACCCCACAACCCTCACACCATGACCCTTATATGTCTTAGTGAACTGGGTTTTGTTGACCAGTGGAATAAGGCGAGCATGACGGTGCAAGTGGCTGGGACAGTGGTGCACGGTGGCCAGATTCGGAGGCCGAGCATTGAATGGCTGTTTTCAAAAAATTTAAAATGGAAAGGCATGAAGGAGGGGCTTTCGACCATTTCTGGGTTGTGGAGGTTTCTTCTGGTGTCGAGGCGAGAGAGGTAAGAACCGCGTATGGTGCCTTGTTTTTGGTTCGAAAATGGCATTGCTAGTTCTAGCTTGTGTTGGACGATTCTAACACAGGGAAATGTTTTCTGAGGGTTAAATGAGTCGACTTGGGAACTGAGCTAAGGTTGGGGGTGGCCGGAGAAGGGAGAACTCGGCGGTGGAAAATGGAGGAACTTTGGCCGATCGAGAAGGTATGTTTTTGTATGTTTTTGGGTTTGAAAGCATAAATGAATAGGAAATTGTTAGAGTAGGGATCAAAATGGGAGGTAAAGGATCAAAAATGAGTAAGAAATGGATGAGAATCGTGACCGTCGGTTGGGTTAGACTTGACCAGTCTGGACCGGTCTGAATCGGCCGGGCTGCAGAGGTAGGGGATGACACTATTTGGCGCGTGGCTTTCACGCGTAGGCCTTTTGGGCGGCGCGTGAGGGCGCATGGTGGGTTTTTTGGGGATGACTTCAACATGACTTTTAATCTATTCGATGTAACGAACATTTTGGGACTGGTTTCGTGTCGATTGGACACCGTCTCGATATTGTTCAGGGCGCCCGAAGGTTTAGGATCGGGTTTAAAAATAGTTAAAAATTCTGAAAAATTACGAGGATTTATTGAGGTGTTATTTAAGTAAATAGTAACCCTCTATTACGACTTGGACAGGTTTGGGAGTCCCAGTGACGGTGATTGGCCCGGGAGAGCCGAATGGCACGCGTATCGAGGTGGCAGCTCGGACGGTCTGTGAGTGGACCTTGATGTCTAAACTGTGATGCATGCATAAATGTTTTATATGTTTTATGGATATGATTTTATGATGTTGATTTGGATATTGGTGAATTACATGGTTTCATGCATTTCGAGGTGATTTACGTGCTTGCACGTAAATCGAGGTTTACGATTTTGCACTGATTATCCGTGCTTATAGTTTTGGAAATTATTTCATGAAATGGTTTTGGATTTGAAAAGGTAAAATCGGGTTCGAGACCCATTTGTTTTGGAAACCCTCAGACTCAAAGTCTATTTAGTTACGTTCTCGGGCCAAAGGTCCAATTGGTTCTTAAATCGATTTCGGATTTGGAAATATGGAATCGGGCACGAGTCCTATTTGATTTATGAACTCTCAGACTTGATGTCCATTTGATTTAACAAGGCATCGGGCTGGAGGCCCAGTTGGTTTACGCATCGGGCTCGAGGCCCAATTAGTTTACGCATCGAGCTCGAGGCCCAATTGACTTACGTATCGGGCACGAGGCCTATTTGGTTTATGAAATCATAAACGAGGCCCATTTAGTTTACGAAATCGAGCATGAGACCCAGTTAGTTTATGAATTTGGGCCTAGGGCCCATTTATGGTTTATTATGGTGATTTCGGGTTGGGGACCCATAAATGGATTTATGGTTCATACCGTTTATGGGGATGGGCATGAACCTTTGAAAGGTTTTGAGAATGATTTCAAAATGGCTTTTCATATATCATCCTTTATATATATGGATTGTCTCCTCCGGGGAGCGTCGTTGGCCTGTGTGTACCCCGGAGTAGTCACGGAGCACTAATTTAGTGGAGTCACCCATGTTGGGTACCTTACTCTCAGGAAGGCTATATGGATTATAACCCCCAGGGAAGGACATTGATCTGCAAACATTAACTTGGGTGAACCCTGGGGAGACTTGAGATTTGAGACCCCGGGTAGCACGCGCGTAGCTCTAGATACCGTGATAGGATTGGTTATATGAGATATGGATAAACATGATTTCTTGGTTTTGCGAAATTTTGTTTTATGAATGATAAATGGATTTGGGCTGAGTTCCCACATATGTTTACTATGTTATGGATTTCTGTAAATGGATTTGGGCAGGGGCCTGTATGACTTGAATTTACGGAATTTGGGGCTGAGAGCCTATAAATGGTTGTTGAAACATATGTGGTTTGATAAATGGTTTTACTATGCATGCATGCATGCTTTTTAGTGAAGGGCATAAAAGTCTTTTATGAAATGTGTTTTACTAAACTATTACTTTTTGTCCACTCACCGTCTTTTCTGTTTTCACTGCCTTTCAGGTTGTTTACTGGTGCGAACTGTAGCAGAGACTGAGACATCACACTCCTCTTCCCGATCCTGGCGTACTCTGGAAGCCAGCCGGGCTAATGGTTTTAATTTTCCCTAGTCTGACACTCTCTGTCAGACGAGATCAGAAGCGTCCCTCGTTAATCCCCGGGGGATTGGGACGGGTCCTGACTGAGTGAGACCAGAGGACTAGAACGGTAGCAACGATTTGGACAACCCTGCACGGTGGTCGGAAAACCACGGGTAAGCCATTTTAGGTTCAAAATGTGAACTTGGTTTTTTGTGTTTGTTAAGGGTTTCTAATGATCAAACATGATCCCTAAGGATTGTACGATCACACATAGACCAAAAGGAAGGACTGTGGTGGCTGAAATCGACGGGAAAACTAGTTTGGAAATTGATCGTCACTGTTCAAGCTTGGAAGGTAAAATCTAGACCCTTTTTGCTAGTTTAGGGTTCATAGATCCTTTACTGGGATCATTACGATCACATAAGAATAAAAATGGTTGAAAATGTTAATCAGCACTAACATGTCAAACACATGGACCAATCAGAGGCTGACAGGTGTCAGACCTGTCAGGTTGACGTCAACATAACGTCAGCCGTTGACTGGCATTGACCGTCGTGGACCACTGTTGATCGGCATTAACCATTGTCGTGGACTGTCGTTGACCGCCGAGATGAAATCAGCCTGATTCAAAAGGTCTCGACGTTTTGAATCCAATGGTGATGGTTTTAGGTCGATCGAATATCGTTTGATAGGTCATTTAGGGGTTTAAAGCCTCGAGAAGCGTGTTTTGGACGCATTTCTGGTATCGGGCTTTGTGAGGGTTTAGTGTATGAACATGTATAGCATATTAGTGAACCTTGGACATGTTTTTGATAGACCCAGAGACTTTGGACTAGCTTGGTGGTAGGTACGACGCTGAGATTGAGCGCGCAGCATGGATCGAGTGTGAGTGAGCCGTTTGTTTTATAATTGAAATGTATGCATAGCTGTTTTACATGTTTTATTATATGATTTAAGTTAAATGATTTGATTATGGTATTTATGAACTTAAATCATCGGTCATGGACCATTTTACGGATTTGTGTGAAAAAACGATTTTGGGCTTGAGACCCGTTTGGATATCGTTTGACCTGAATTTTGGAGTCAACAGGGATTTAAAGGAAAGAAGGTTTTCGTATGGATTTGAATAGCGATCTGGTGTGATTGGGTTTTAGAAATTAAGTTTTATAAATGATTTTAAACTATGTTAAATGAATCTGATGCATGTTTTGACATATACCATCTTGTATACATTGTTGAGTCTTCTCTAGACGTCGATGATCTTGGAGTAGTCACGGTGCACTACCTGGGATGAGTGACTCTGAGGAGAGGCTCAGTCTCAGGAGTGCAGTATTATGATATCGTCCCGGACGTGGTAGATCCGAGGCAGGCACCCCATGTAGATATCACCCCAGACGTCATTGAGTTGATCCTAGGAGTACTCAGAGATGAGACCCCGAGTTGCACACGTAGCATCATAGATCATGACTGGTATTGGTTATGGACAGCGCGAGTGTGTTACTCATGTGTGTGTGTTTAGGTGGTTACGTTCTTATATGATTTGATTTACTTCCATACGTTTTGAATTATATGCATGCATGTTTATAAAACGGAGGGTCTAAATATTACTGTTGTTTAAAAATGAGTTTATAACTTATTGATTTTTTGTCCACTCACACTTTGATGTTTTATTGACCCTTCAGGCCTAGATATAGAGGCAGGGACTGACTCCGAGGCAGAGCCATAGATTGTACTACTGCGCACTTGATCACCCTTCGGGGTAGGTTGTTGTGTATTTTTATTTGTATTGACATTATGTTCGTATCCCTTGTCTGACAATGGTGTGTACAAACTCTGTATGTGTGTTATGAACCCCTTGAAGGTATTTATGGTAGTTGAGTTTATTGTTAGACGAGAGCAAGTCACGTCCCACGGTGGCCCCCAGGGGGATTGGGACGGGTCATATCAAGGTATGAGTTGGTGAAAAACGCAAGTATTCGTGGTCTGATGAGTGTTATGGGCAATTTTGGTAACCTGGGTGAATTTTTTGATGGGAGCAAGCCCCATGTGTGACTATTGAGGTGTTTTGGAGCTGGGTCTTGTCAACTTTGGGAATTTTAAAGTGTTTGTGTCAGATAAGAGCAAACCCTTTCACGAGACTCGAGGGGGATTTCAGGGAGGGTCCTGTCAATTTGGTATCAGAACATTAGGTAGTTTGCTGTGGGGTCGCACACTCCTTTTGCTAAGTATAGTTTCATTTCTGAGGTTTGCCACTTATTAGACATTATGCCTCGATGACGAAAACCCCGTCATCAGCATGGCGATAAGGATAGAGAAGCTAGGTGGGAAAACACCATGGACCGGTTTGTTCAGGCATTGGATGCCACATTTTAGAGGGGAAGGGTCCCCGGGGGGGGGCGAACATTGAGAGGTCCTAACAGCTTGGAGCTATAGAGTTTACTGGTGGATCGGAGACCAAGATGGATGATCAGTGGATTGCGCATTTTGAGCGGATTTTTTGGGTGATGCATTGCGCTTTTGACTACATGGTTCAGACATATACATTTTTCTTGGGTGGTTCTACACAGAGGTGGTGGCAGACTTTGCTGACGACGGGTTTGGATGAAACTATTGAGACTTAGGTAACATTCAAGGAGCGTTTCATGCATCAGTTTTACCCCTAATCGTATTCGGATGTGAGGGAGATGGATCTCTGGTGCAGAGGAACATGACTATTGCTTAGTATGACCAGAGATTTCTAGATCTGTCGCAGTACGCACAGGATGCAGTGGCGAGAAAGGCGACAAGGATTTGACGGTTTATGACTAGTCTTTAGACTAAGATTCGGGCATTGGTGTTAGCTGGAAGATTCACCACACTTTGGATGTAACGACCCGGATCCCGAGGAATGTAAAGGATAATTTTACCCTTAGAAAAAGCCAAAATGTTGACTTTTTGCTACGGGCGTCTTTTGAGAATTCTAAGAAGACCTTTACAAGGGTCTCGGGATCATGAGTTCGTGGACAGGTGGCACGCTTGAATCGGAGGTCAGATGGAAAAGTTATGGGTCAAAATGGTGAATGGCAAAATGGTAATTTTTTCATCAAGAGAATTTTGCTCATTTTGTATTATGGACCTATTAAATGGTGACAAGTGTCACACTCTAGAAGCATCTGATATTTTTGCTTCTCTCACCAACTTGACACCCTATATATTGATGTTGGGATGGCTAGGTTGGAGGGGTGTGTGTGTTGAGTGTTGGTTTGGTGACTATGGGTCGAACCCATGGAAAACTATGGACCGAGAGAGAAAAATTGGGAGTTAATTGAGGGAAGGCCAGAAAATGGAAGGGGAAGGGAGAAATAGAAGGCCTATGATGACGGGAACATCATGGTGGTGTTGTGAAGCTGAGATACCTCCTGAAACCTTAGACCCGAAACAGACCTGTAGGGTGTGAAAATTGCACCTTCGAGTTTTCATCATGGGGACACGAAGCTGGGCTTCCTACTTGCTTTCTAGAAGCCAACGGATCATGTAGAGCTTAAAAACACAGCATTTGACGCATGGGAGGCTGAGGAACTGCGAGGAAAAAACAGGGCGGAAGACTAGGGGTTCAAAACTGATCTTTAAGGTGAGTTTTCACTTTTTTTTTATTATAGATCATCTGTATATTGAGTTTAGATGAAATTAGACGCTGAAACGATGAGAAATGGGGAAGAAAATGGGTTTTCTAGGAGGGTTAATACGTCGGGCCGGGCAACCCGGTTACAAAGAACCAGGTCTGGCCAGAGGTTAAGGACGATACTGTAACGCGCATAGGTTTCATGCATAAAGAAGTAAATTACGCGTGTGGGGGTGCATGGTGCTCCTCCTCAAATTATGTTCAACATGGAAGTTGTAGTACTCGATCATACGAATCCAACAGTACAAATTTTGAGGCGATCAGACATCATCTCGAAGTAGTTTTGACTATACGAATGTTTAGGGTCCATTTTAATTCATTTAAAAATCCCAAAAAGTTATGGGATTCTCATATTAGTTAATTAGGGTGGTTAGTATCCCATTTAGGTGATTTGTGAGAGGAATTGATGTTCCTGGATTTTATAGAAAGACGTGTGACTCCGTTCGGTTGTATGTAAGGTACGTGTGAGTGGACTTTCGTTTTCCCTAAACCCTATGCATGCATATTCATGTATTTTAAATATTTTTCTATGTGTCATTGATGATGATTAGGTGATTGGAATTTTAATATGATTTTTGGTAATTTTATATTAAATTATTATTTTATTACATGTTTTACGAGGAATTTTCTATATTGTGTTTTGATTTGATATTGAATTGTAAAATTTGATTTTGTATCCGAAATGACTTTCTCATGTGATTTTGGTGATGATAGATTAATTGGAATTTATACGGATTTTATGGATTTGATGATAATATGAGAATTGCAACTTAGCACGTTTTGCGAGGAAATTGGGTATTTTGTATTCTGAATTATTATTGAGTTTTGGAAATTGGTTTTATACTCAACATGTCATGGTTTATATGATTTTGAAGGTGTTTGGAAAAATGGGATTTTACATGATTTTATGCAAATTTTAATGGCTCATTTTACGAGGTCTTTGGACGTATGTGTGGTATGGACTTAGGCTGGGATTCGAGTTTGGTTTTGGGTTTCTGATCTTGGTTTTATATATGGAATGAGTACATGTTATAGTATGTGGCCATGGAGTTGATGAATGATTGTGGATTCTGGGTATGTGTGGTGGTTGAGTGTTTATTCTGGATATGTTACTACGCTTGATGTGATTGTGATATAACGTGATGTGGTTGATGACCTTCCTCGAGATACCAGATTGTGATGGATAGGCTTAGACGTCGACCTAGGCTCCTTCATTCCCGAGACTTGTCTCAGACGTCGAGCTTGAGGCTCTGTTAGTTCCTGAGATTAGGACTGTGACTCATACGTCGTTTCTAGTACTCTGTTAGTTCCTGAGTCGGTCCACACTCGGACGTCGAGTCAGGGACTCCGTTAGTTCCAAGTGATATTAATCTACCAGTAGTGCACATTTGATATGATGATTCAGCTTGCAGACATCAAGGATGGGCCAATTGATGTGATTGGTTGGTTTGGTATGGTTGATGAATTAAGTGTGGCTAGTTTTGTGTGGTTGGTATGCTTATGCATTGGTGTGGTCATGTCTGTGTTGGTATATTAACGTGACTGGTTTCCTATATTTGTTGAGTCTGTGCTTTGATCTAGACATATTTGCGATGATATCTTGATATGGTTTCATGTCTGACAGTTTTATGAAGTTATTGGTTTTCTGGTTACTGTACGTATTTCAAAATTGATGTTGTATTTGTAAACTTAGTGCATGCATAGTTTTATAAAATAGAGGGAAATTAGTATGTTTTCAAGTAATATGTTTTTTTGTTAACTTTATTTTTTCCCACTCACACACTTTATTAGTTTTGAAACCCTCTAGGGTCGTTGCACGGGAACCAAGCTGCTTATGGAGCGGAGACATGAACTCACAAGTATACATGTATCCATTGTCTGATAGGGTTCGAAGGTACATTTGGTATTTTAGATTACCTGTCGGATAGGAGCAGGACTCAGATATGGTATATAGGGTGTTTTTCGGGTTGAGTTCTATCAACTTGGTATTAGAGCTTGGGTTCTGATATGTATTTGAAATTGTCATGCCTCTGAGATGTAAGCCTTGTGCACAACCTGGTAATGAGATAAAAATAGAAACCCTGGGATAGTAGCTTAGAGATTGGATTTGAATTGGTTATATGTGTTGTTTATGTGACTCACCTGGATTAGTTGAGGTGTTATATTTTGTGTGACAGTGTGTTTTCTCGATATTTGTGACGTTAAATTAAATTAATGGCATGAATAGTGGATGCCACGTGTTGATAAGTGGAAATAGACGTATGACTCCAAATAATAAGTGAGCTCACTAGTGAAAGCCAGCGAAATTGATGATGTGTTGGGCCCGGGCAAGACAATTGAATACACGTCTCAGTTAGAATAAGTGTTGATCTTACTGGATCTGACATGTGTGGTAATATTTTGGTTAATAATTACGTATCAAAACTTGGTTGGTCATGACTATCGAATTGGGTACCCCAGAGTGGTCACAGCGCATTGCCTACGAGGGGTCATTCTACGGAGGGACCGGACCGTAGGATGACTCAGGAGCAGGATTGCTATGATTGGACGTCGGGGACGTCAGGCATCTGGGATGCCGTACCCGGACTGAGTTCGGGGATTGGACTCGAGAT
Organism: Prinsepia uniflora; assembly: GCA_032719365.1. Lineage (NCBI taxonomy): Eukaryota > Viridiplantae > Streptophyta > Magnoliopsida > Rosales > Rosaceae > Prinsepia > Prinsepia uniflora. The sequence goes on along the minus strand of CM064876.1, from coordinate 29,071,982 downwards.
TGAGACCCCGAGTGACACGCGTAGCCTTGGGACTGTGACCTTAGTGGACGTCTGGGACGTCGGACATCTGGGATGTCAGGGGCGGGATGTATAGTGCAGTGGCTGAGGTCATGTTTATGGTTTTATTATATGGCTTGTGGTATCTTATATGATTTTATGGTTTTAAATAGTAATACATGCATGTTTGGAAAACAGAGGGGTGAAAGTATAAGTTTGTAATTGTTGCACTGTTTTATAAACTTTGAGTTTCGGCCCACTCACCCTTAATGTTTTGTTGACCCCTCCAGGCCGTGCTACTGAGGTAGAAGAGGATCCTGAGGCAGAGGCATAGATCTACACTGCGCACCTGAACCCCCTGCTGGGTAGGTTAGCCTGCAGGATAGCTTAGAGTCGTGCTCAGAACTTGTAATTTTGGACATTTTTCCCTTGTCTGACATCTTTTGAATTCAGATTTTATGTATGACTTTAATTTAGATATTTATGCATTTAAACTTAAAAGGTTAAAATTGGAATGTTTGTTCGGGTGTCAGACGGGAGCAGGGCACGTCCTCTTGTGGTCCCAGGTGGATCGGGGCCTGTCCTGTCAGCTTGGTATCAGAGCACTAGGTTGTGGTCAGCATGCTAGACTAGCGATCAGTACTAGGTACTTTTCAAGTTTAAGGATAATGTTATCTAATCTATGCCTCTTAACAGTTAGTTATGCCTCCAAGGAGAATTCCTCACGCACAGACTAACGAGGAAGTAGAGAGAGAAATGGAAAGCGCAAGTATCGAACGGGCTCAGCGTTTGGGAGCCACTCCCTTCAGCGGTGGATCAAACCTCGAGGATGCCTACGAATGGATTGCTAGGTGGGAAAGGATTTTTACGGTAATGCACAGCCCACTGGGCAAGCGGGTGACATTGGCGGCCTTCATTCTGGAAGGAGGAGCTTATTAGTGGTGGCATGGCCTAGAGATGTCAGGATGGTCTGTCCACACCACTACCTTGGAGGTTTTCCGTGCCCGATTCTTGGATCAGTACTACCCGCGATTGTTTCGTGCTGCTCGGGAGATAGAATTCCTACGGCTGGAGCATGGAGAAATGTCAGTTGCGGACTATGAGCAGACCTTTGGGAAACTTTCTCAGTTCGCGGCACCTTTTGTGAGCACAGAGGAAGACAAGTGTCAGAGGTTTGAACTTGGATTCCGAGGGGAGATTCGGGCAGGTGTGATAGCTGCCAGTCACACTACTCTAAGAGACCTAGTCGACACAGCGGTTCGTGTCAAGGCCAGTCTGGCGGCACACCAGGCACGACAGCCTTCAGGCGAAGGGCGACGTCGGGATCGTCCATACCTTGGACCAATGGGCCAGAGGAACACAAAGGCAGGAAGTTACAGAGGAGCACCTTCATCTTTACGGGGTCGTGGCTAGTCGAGTCGACATGGGAGCTCTCAGAGGACAGGATCGAGGTTCAGCTCAGGACAGCATTCATCTTGGAGTGGTGCATCCGGTGGGTCTTCGGATAGGCCGAGGATAGTCAGCTGCTTTGCTTGTGGAGGAGCGGGCCACTATGCCCGAGATTACCCACTGTTGTCTAGGAGCAACGATGCAGGGGGCTCCAATGCTGTGTAGAGTTCGGCTTCCAACACTGTCGGAGGTTGAGGACAGGGAGGTGACCGTGGTGCTGAGCGTGGCGCGCGTGGGCGAGGACATACTCCAGGACCCAGGGCTCGTGTATTTGCAGTGACTTAGCAGCAGGCTAGGACAGCCCCATGTGTGGTTACAGGTACTCTTTATATCTCAAACCTTCTTGTACGTGTATTGATGGATGCGGGGGCTACTCACTCTTTTATTTCGAGGAGTTGTACGGGTATGCTAGATTGTGAGGTATCAGCTTTAGATAGCGAGATGGGCGTCGGCACACCGATGGGAATCGTGTACTTGGTGAATCAGGTGATTCGGAGGTGCCCGGTGAGAGTAGAGGATGTGGATCTACCAGCAGATTTAATCATTATGGATATCCATGACTTCGATGTGATTTAGGGATGGATTGGTTATCGAAGCATGGGTCGCTCATTGATTGTTGTAGTAGGCAAGTGATTCTTCAAAATCCGGGTTTGCCGGAGGTTACCTTTCAGGGGGAGCGTGACGGTTCGCTTCCTGAAGTGATTTCTTCGCTTGCCGCTACCAAACTCCTACGAAAATGATGCCCGGGTTATCTGGCGCATGTTGTGATAGAGCAGGTTGTTACTCTGAGTATCGATGAGATACCAGTGGTGCGAGAGTTTCCGGATGTGTTTCCGGAAGACCTACCTGGATTACCACCACAGCGGGAGATCGAGTTTACGATTGAACTACTCCCCGGTACCCGACTTATATTCCAGACACCATATCGGATGGCGCCGACCGAGTTACGGGAACTCAAGACTCAGTTGCAGGAGTTGGTGGATTTGGGATTCATCCGACCGAGTACATCACCGTGGGGAGCACCGGTGTTATTCGTAAAGAAGAATGAGGGGAGCCTCCGATTGTGTGTAGATTACCGGTAACTCAACAAAGTGACACTGAGGAACCAGTACCCTTTACCCAGGATTGATGATCTATTTGACCAGTTGCGAGGAGCGCAGTACTTCTCGAAGATTGATTTACGGTCGGGGTATCACCAGCTGAGAATTGCGGAGGAGGATGTTCTGAAAATGGCATTTCGGACCCGATACGGACATTACGAGTTCCTAGTGATGCCATTCGGCTTGACAAATTCTCTAGCAGCATTCATGGATCTGATGAACAGGGTCTTCCGATCTTACTTGGATAAATTTGTGATTGTGTTCATTGACGACATCCTGGTGTACTCAAGGAGTGCCAGAGCACATGAGAAACACCTACGGTTGGTATTAAGGAAACTGAGATAGAAACAGTTGTACGCCAAGCTGACTAAGTGCCAGTTTTTGCTGAGCAGTATTGGTTTTCTGGGACATGTGATATCGGAATATGGGATTAGCGTGGATCCCCAGAAGACAGAAGCGGTGACTAACTGGGCCAGACCGACAACGGTAACAGAGGTACGGAGTTTTGTCGGGTTAGCGGGTTACTATCGGAGATTCGTGGAGGGATTCTCCAAAATTGCTGCACCGTTGACTCGATTGACTCAAAAAGGGGTAAAGTTCATTTGGGACGAGCTGTGTGAACAGAGTTTTCAGGAATTGAAGTATCGATTGACCACTGCACCCGTCCTTGCATTGCCAGATGACAGTGGAGAGTTCGTGGTCTTTAGTGATGCATCGCTACAAGGTTTGAGCTGCGTGTTAATGCAGAATGGTAAGGTTATCGCTTACGCATCACGGCAGCTAAAGACTCATGAATTGAGCTACCCTACCCATGATTTGGAGTTGGCAGCGGTGGTTCATGCTCTAAAAATTTGGAGACATTACCTATTCAGTGCGACGTGCAGGATATACACCGACCACCAGAGCCTAAAGTATCTATTCACTAAGAAGGAGCTTAACATAAGGCAACGGAGATGGTTGGAGCTAATAAAGGATTATGACTGTACGATTGAGTACTATCCGGGTAAGGCAAATGTGGTGGCAGATGCGCTCAGCAGGAAATCAGCGGGATCAGTTGCACACTTGAGGATGGTGTATCTCCCTTTGTTAGTGGAACTCCGGAAGGCTGGGGTTATACTGGGGACAGACGAGCAAAGAGCTTTGTTAGACAGTTTCCACATACGACCTGTGTTAATCGATCAGATCATTGAAGCACAATTTCAGGATCCGACACTTTGTATCTACAAGATTGATGTCGAAGCAGGTGAAAGGCAGGATTTTACCATCCGAGGTGATGGAGCACTAGTGAAGTTGGGCCGATTGTGTGTACCTGCAGTGGATGAATTACGAGCCGAGATTCTGGAGGAAGCCCATAGTTCGGCTTATGCTATGCATCCGGGAGGTACAAAGATGTACTGTACCCTCCGGAGCCATTATTGGTGGTCAGGGATGAAAAAGGACATTGCAGAGTTCGTGAGCAGATGCTTGACCTGCCAGCAGGTTAAGGCGGAGCGGCAGAGACCTTATGGGGCTTTGCAGCCACTTCCGATCCCCGAGTGGAAGTGGGACCATATCACCATGGACTTCGTCTTTAAGTTGCCAAGGACCCGGAGTGGATTCGACGGAGTGTGGGTGATTGTAGACCGGTTAACCAAGTTAACCCATTTTCTGCCGATACAGGAGACTTATAAACCCAACCGACTTGCTCAACTGTTCGTGAAGGAAATCATTCGACTTAATGGTACACCGGAGTTGATCGTGTCTGATCGCGATTCGCGTTTCACTTCCAGGTTCTGAAGGAGTTTACAAACCACCTTGGGTACCAATCTACATTTCAGTACTGCTTTCCATCCACAGACCGATGGACAGTCGGAGAGGACCATTCAGACCCTGGAGGACATGATGAGGTCTTGTGTGCTACAGTTTCAGGTGGGATACTCATTTTTCGTTAATGGAATTCGCATACAACAACAGTTATCAGGCAAGTATCGGGATGGCACCCTACGAGGCACTGTATGGTCGGCAGTGTAGAACACCTATCTGTTGGATGGAGATAGGAGAGCGAGCGGCAGTAGGGCTGGATTTGATGGACATAACCCAGGAAATAGTTTGTATTATCAAAGAAAGATTGAAAGCGACATAGGATCGCCAAAAGAGTTATGCTGATCGACGGATTCGAGACTTGAAATTTGAGGTTGGAGATTTTGTTTTCCTGAAGCTATCTCCCTGGAAAGGGATTATCCGTTTTGGTCGACGGGGGAAACTGATTCCACCGTTTATCGGACCATACGAGATTTTCGAGAGGATTGGCCAAGTTGCTTACAGATTAGCACTACCTCCGGAACTTTATAAAGTGCACGATGTATTCCACGTGTCGATGCTACGGAAGTATGTGTATGATGCCTCCCATGTACTGGAGGAGCAACCCATCGAACTCCGAGAAGACTTAAGCTTTGAAGAACAGCCCGTACAAATTTTGGATCGGAAATATAAGGTGCTACGTCAGAAGACCATTCCCCTAGTAAAGGTTCTCTGGAGAAACCAGAATGTGGAGGAAGCCACATGGGGACCCGAGACACAGATGCGAGAGCAGTTTCCATACTTGTTTCCCTAAAATTTCGGGACGAAATTTCTTAAGGGGGGGAGGTTGTAACGCCCCGAAAATTCGAGGAATGTAAAATTGTAAAATAATAAATGAAATGACATTTTTACCCCTGTGAATAGTATGGTCAAATTGTTGACTTTTTTATTAGTAGGTCAAACAGACGTTGGCCAATGACCGTGACGTAGCTCAGGACGTCACGAGTCCATAGACAAGTGGCACATCCAATTCCGACGATCAGGGAAAAAGTTACGACGTTCGGAAGTTCAAGGGCATTTTCGTAATTTGGACAAAAGGGGGAAAATATTGACTTTTTGATTGACAACTGATTTTCACACGATTCGAGGACCGTTAGGTAGGTCTCGATGCCCTGAGTTTGTAGACAGGCAACACGCTCAAAACGGACATCGGACGGCTGAGTTACGGGTCTAGAAAGAGAAGGACATTTTGGTAATTTTGGGCAGAAGGGCAAAATGGTAATTTGGTCGGGGGGTACTGTTTAAAACCATGGAAACAGAACTTGCACCACCGTGCTTGGTTGTTCTGATCAAGGATTAGTTTAAACGTGTTAGTGGCTGGACAGGAGATTAGATTAATGGTTTTGAGGCAATGGAAAACACAGGATTGTGAGTTGAATCAGACCACAGTGCACGGGCTTCATTGTTTAATTGGTTTGGGACCTTTGCGGGAAACATTTTTCAGGGAGGCCAGAGGGATTCCCACGGGCTGCTGGCTGCACAGTTCAATTAATAGAGTGATGGGGAGTGAGAAATGGTCATTTCTATTAAGGAGAGTCTGAAAAATTGAGAGAAAACAGAGACTGGAGAATTTGGAAATTGGAGGGAAAAATCGAGTTTTGATTTTTGAGGCGAGTTGGACAAAACCAAGGATCGAAATAGCTTTCTGGGACCATTTGGAGTTCGACCATATCAATCCTGAAGTGAATCGACCACAGTTTGGCCAGGAACCCAAGTTCCATTTTCGAAGGATTTTCAGAACTGAGGACGACGACTTCCAAGTGAGGATTTGTTAAATTGTTTATGCTTTATGGTTCGTATAGGTCCTAGTAAGCTTCAGGTTAAGTTAATTTAGAAATGGAGTTGAAACCAGTGAGATACGACGGTCGACTCGTTTGGTTAATCACGGGTCGAAGGGTCGATTTAGAGCTTGTTGGGGTTAATTAATGGATGAGAACTTAAATTAAAAGGCTAAGGAAGGTCTTAGGTGGAAAAACGAAGGAATTTGAGTGAGAATTGATGGGGATTTGGTCGGGTTAAGTCGCGAGTTTGAGACCCGTTTAACAGGCTTCCGGGTAAGGACGATGACACTGTAGCTACAGTGCATGGCGCGTGGCTTTCACGCGCAGCCACTTTGGGCGGCGCGTGAGGGCGCGTGAAGCCTCATCTCTGATCACGGTCAACTTGAGTTTTCATCCTTTCAATTTACTGAACATTTTGAGTTAATTTTCGAGTCGATCGGAGATAGTTAAGTTGGTCAAAATAGGGTCTATTACCTCGGGAAGCGTGTTCCGGCGGCTTTCCCGGGCCGGTTTCAATCTAGGACTTCTTGGTTGAATGTTAAGAACTTGTAGTGACCTTTACGTGTGATTTGGACTGACAGGAATCGTACAATAGTACCCGGACGAGGTTATACGCGCAGTTTTGCAGCAGGATTGTACTGTGAGTGGGCCCGATTTTATTAAACCCTTGCATGCATAACTATTTCACTTATATATATATATATGTGTGTGTGTGTGTGTGTGTGTGTGTGTGTGTGTGTGTGTGTGTGTGTGTGTGTGTGTGTGTGTGTGTGTGTGTGTGTGTGTGTGTGTGTGTGTGTGTGTGTGTGTGTGTGTGTGTGTGTGTGTGTGTGTGTGTGTGTGTGTGTGTGTGTGTGTGTGTGTGTGTGTGTGTGTGTGTGTGTGAATCAAGCAAAGGTTTCTTTTATCTTGAGTTGTGGCTATGACACGATTTACGATGTTTGGACTTGAGACCTGTCTGGTGAAATTTAAGTATTGTTTTGGATTATATATATGTATATATATTTGTGTATGTGGATGTCGATCTTTGGTACTGCACTGTATAGATCTACCCGTGTGATACTGTCTCCTGCGGATGTGGGTACCCCGGAGTGGTCACGGTGCATTGCCTGCGAAGGGTCATTCTACGGAGGGACCGGACTGTAGGATGACTCAGGAGCAGGATTGCTATGATTGGACGTCAGGGACGTCAGACATCTCGGATGCCGTACCCGGACTGGGTTCGGGGATTGGACTCTGGATTGAGACCCCGAGTGGCACGCGTAGCCTTGGGACTGTGACCTTAGTGGACGTCTGGGACGTCGGACATCTGGGATGTCAGGGACGGGATGTATAGTGCAGTGGCTGAGGTTATGTTTATGGTTTTATTATATGACTTGTGGTATCTTATATGATTTTATGGTTTTAAATACTAATGCATGCATGTTTGGAAAATGGAGGGGTAAAAGTATATATTTGTAATTGTTGCACTGTTTTATAAACTTTGAGTTTCGGCCCACTCACCCTTAATGTTTTGTTGACCCCTCCAGGTCGTGCTACTGAGGTAGAAGAGGATCCCGAGGCAGAGGCATAGATCTACACTGCACACCTGAACCCCCTGCTGGGTAGGTTAGCCCGCATGATAGCTTAGAATCGTGCTCAGAACTTGTAATTTTGAACATTTTTCCCTTGTCTGACATCTTTTGAATTCGGATTTTATGTATGACTTTAATTTGGATATTTATGCATTTGAACTTAAAAGGTTAAAATTGGAATGTTTGTTCGGGTGTCAGACGGGAGCAGGGCACGTCCCCTTGTGGTCCCAGGTGGATCGGGGCGGGTACTGTCATCGGATGTGTGGTAATCCTGAAAGGGTCATAAGTATGATGTTTGGAGATGAGTAGCTATATGGGAGACTCAGTCTCAGAAGTGTTAGATTATGACTTCATCGGATGTTGTTGATTCCAGGGAAGTATCCAAATGTGAGAATCCCGAGTTTTTATTCATATTACTAATAACGTGACTGAGGTTTGATATTGAGAACTATAGATCAATTGATAAGTTAACTACATGAAGCCGTAACATCGAGTTTGTCTAGTTGGAATTCAAAGAAGGATATGATTAGTTTAATAGGACTATTTAGTTCTTAGAAAAGCGTAAGGAGGATATTATCCAGAGTCTACGTTGGTCTAGGACTATATAAAATCATTGGCCGAATAGGGTATTGAAAACAGTTGATATTTTCCTTAGAGCCCTCCTGGAGGATGTGGTGATATAGGAATCCTAGATGTAATAAAACCCTGGTGTTAAGTGGAAATTGAAGGGTTATTGAAAGAACCTGAGACTTGAGGGATTATTCATATTGGTCTTAGCCTATAGAATAGTGGAAAAAGAGACAAAGGAAGAAGATCCATGAAAAAGAGAATAAATGAGGGTGTTGCTTGACTCACCTAATATAAAAAGGGAAAGGATAGAACAGAGGGTTTCGAGATTGATGTTGTATCTGTAAACTTGGTGCATGCATAGTCTATAGACTTGGTGCATGCATAGTTTATAAAACGGAGGGAAATTAGTATGTTTTCAAGTAATATGGTTTTTAAACCTTTATTTTCGTCCACTCACACACTTTATTGGTTTTGAAACCCTCCAGGGTTGTTGCACGAGAACCGAGGCTGCTTATGGAACGAAGGTATAAACTCACAAGTATACAAGTATCCTTTGTTTTCAAGTAATATGTTTTTTTAAACTTTTTTTTTGTGCACTCACACACTTTATTGGTTTTGAAACCGTACAAGGTTGTTGCACGAGAACCGAGGCTACTTATGGAGCGAAGGTATGAACTCACAAGTATACAAGTATCCTTTGTTCGATATGGTTCGAGTGTACATTTGGTATTTTAGATTACTTGTTGGATGGGAGCAGGACTTGAATACGGCATATAAGGTGTTTTCCGGGTTGGGTTCGGTCATCGGACTCTATTGAATGTGGCATCTCAGGTGGAGATGGGTTTGGCGGAATCCCAGCAGCAACGGTACGGTGGTTTTAGGTGACGCCGAGGGCTTCAGGAGGATGACTCATTTACCCAAGGAACTTCGAAGAGAGCTGTTTCTAGTTCCAGTTCTTCTGGCGGAAATCGTTTAGGTTTTGGCGGCTGATGGTTGGGCTACGGTGGACACTTTGTTTAATAACTGTGATGCATGCATATTTACATATTTATATGGTTTGATGGCATGGTTGGATTGTTATGGTTTAAATATATCATTCTTAATGTTTTCTTGATAAATTCCTAGTTTTAGAATATATATTCGGTTGTGGTTTTCTAGAAACATGTTTTATGGTGGTTTTTGGAAAAAAATCGGATTTTGGGCTGGTGCCCGGGTAGTAAATGTTTTGGGCTTTTGTGGGTATTTCAAAAGCAGGTTAAAAGGTATTTTTGAGAAATTTGTTTTCCAATATAGTAATCCTCGTGCAATTGTGACAGGACCCATCCCAATCCCCCCGGGATTAACGCGGGACCCACCTTATCCCGTCTGACACCACGTGTCAAACCAGGGAAAATTCCATCTCTGCCCTCGCCGGGGCTGCCAGAGTGCATCAGGATCGTAGGAGGAGGGGAGTGATGTCTCGTCTCTGCTACAATCCGCATCCGCTATCAACCTGAAGGGCATCAAAACACAAAAACTGTGAGTGGACAAAATAAACATTTCCTTTAAAAATCATTTCGCATAAAGACATTTATGCCCTTCATAAATACATACGCATGCATTCAAAAATCATTTATCAACCGTTCATAAAACCATTGAAAACATTCTCAAAACCTTTCAAGGGTTCATGCCCGGTTCCCATAAACCGTCATGACCCGTAAAACCATTTGGGTCCACGACCCGAAATCACCAAAAACTCGTACCTCAAATCAATAGGGACTCAGCCCAAATCACGTCACGTGGGTCTCAGCCCAAAACCATTTCCAAAAACATCGTATACGGGGTCGTAGCCCCAAATCACTTTCTAATCATAAAACATAGGGTCTCCGCTCTCAAATCACTTTTCCATAAAACCTCATACGTATCGAAGTACGTATAACCCAACCGCGGCACTTCCAAGAAGATGCCAACTCGGGGCACACAGCCCCTAGGGAACACATCCCCGATATATGTCGCGATTAATCATATCTATCTAGTGTTCACACTACTCGGGGTCTCACTCCGAGTCTTCTCCCAGGAATCTCCATCTGGGAGGCTCACTCACTAGATCTAGTCCGAGCTCTCTCTGTGGATCTAGTCCACACATCTCTCCGGAATCTGGTCCGGGACCACATCATATCTCGTAACCACCATTCCTGGAACGGGATCCCTATGGGGATACCCATTCTGGTCTGTGGATCGTGACTCTCTAGGTCGACGCTGGAGGACACCATATAAACATATGGAGGGTTCATTCATTCATTTCAAATACTTTCTTTCTTTTTCTCTTTCTTTCTCAAAACTCATTTCTCAACTGGGTCTCATATCCGATTCATCTCAACGGGGTTCCTCGAATCCGATTCAAATCAGTTTCACAGGCCTTGGCCTAAATTCACAGTTCAACAGGGTCTCATGCCCGAATCTCATTGCATAACCTGAACTGGGACTCAAGCCCGATTTCACAATCAACAGGGGCTCAAGACCAATATCACAACTAACTGCAACAGGACCTCACATCCGATTTCACAACCAACAGGCCCTTAAGCCCGATATCTCAATCAAATGGGTCTCAGGCCCGATATTATAAATTAACGGGGCATCAAGCCCGATAGTACCACTAACTGGGCCTCAAACCCGAGTCGTAAACGAACTGGACCCTCGGTCCGATCGTATGGCTCAAATGGACCCTAGGTCCGATTCCTCGTCAAGTCAAATGGACTCCAAGTTCGAGAGTTGTAAATCAAATGGGTCTCGTGCCCGATTTCATATTTCTAAATCCGAAATCCATTTATTAAACCCTCGTTGAAAACCTAAAACGTATATGCATCGTATAAAACCAGAAATACGTGAAAATACGTAAATCCTAGGCTACCACAAACAATTTCACTCATGGCAACACAAAATATATTCTAAAACAATTATAAAACATTTATGCATGCATCAATTTCGAAAGAAAGGTCCACTCATAGACCGTCTGAAGTCGCGCCTCGATACGCGTGCCATAATCGTTTCCCGGGTCATTGTAAGACCCGTGTCCTGGAGGGAATGGTGAACAATCCCACATTCCTACGAGGGGGGAATGGTCTGGGAAGGGAATGGTGGTGTGCCTTAAAGGTGTAGGCACAAACTTATCTAGCATGAGGCCTTTTGGGAGCTCAATGGCTTTGGGGGGGATTGGAACCCCAAAGTTAAGCGAGTTGAGGCTGATGCAATTCCATGATGGGTGACCCCCTGGGAAGTTGCACCGTGAGTTTCCGAAAACAAAACCTTGAGGGTGCAGGCTTGCCGTTGAGTATTGATGTGGCCCAAAGAGGACAATATCGTGCTAGATGAGTCGGGACCTGACAGAGGAGGGTCGGGTCCTGACAGAATGGTATCAAAGCCAGACCCCAACTGGGAAGTGTGCCAGCGAGGACGCTGGGCCCTAAGGGGGGTGGATTGTAAGACCCGTGTCCTGGAGGGAACGGTGAACAATCCCACATTCCTGCGAGGGGGGAATGGTCTGGGAAGGGAATGGTGGTGTGCCTTAAAGGTGTAGGCACACACTTATCTAGCATGAAGCCTTTTGGGAGCTCAGTGGCTTTGGGGGGGATTGGAACCCCCAAAGTTAAGCGAGTTGAGGCTGGTGCCATTCCATGATAGGTGACCCCCTAGGAAGTTGCACCGTGAGCTCCCGAAAACAAAACCTTGAGGGCGCAGGCTTGCCGTTGAGTATTGTTGTGGCCCAAATAGGACAATATTGTGCTAGATGAGTCGGGACCTAACAGAGGAGGGTCGGGTCCTGACAAATTGGATCGCCATTCCGGAGGTGGACTCTGTTGATACGCAGGGACAAACTCGGACGCTGTCGGAGTTGGAATCCACACGTACCGACGGAGTTGGACTTCGTAGGATTCGTGGTTGCATATTCGTAGTACAGAAAGAATGCTGGTAGGACTAGTGTGACGAGGTTTGAGATTTATTTCTTGGTGTGTCCAGAGGTTTTCTTAATGGTTTATAACTGGGGATTTCATGGAAAGTCCAAAATTGGGGGTAGTTTATACTAAATTTGGAGTATAACATTGAGTAAAACCCACGAGGCATAGGACGGAGTGCCCCTTAACAGTTTTCGGGTAAGAACTAGTGCAAAAGAAATGTTACGCATAGCTAAAATCAAGGTGAAAGCCCAAATGTATATGTCCTATGTGCAAGCATCCCAACCACGGAAGCACTAAATCCACACAGCCCTTAGATTATATCATTACCTAGGCTCCCCTAACCCTCGGTCCAAAACCCGTCCTGAATAAGGTCATCGAATCTAGATTATACCTAAACGGGGCTCTAAATGGATCCAAAAGGCCTTGAAACAATAAAAAACGGCTCTATGAGGTTGAAAACAAGGGGTACACTCTACCGTGGGCCATGGAACGACCCCACGGGCGCCCCGTTAGAAGGTCGATAAACCTCCCATGTGCTGTCATGCTCATCCACGTACTGGTGGACGGCCTCATGAGCGCTCACGCACCCTGACATGGCTTTAACGTAGATGCTGCATGGCGCTAACCAGGATGCTACGTGGCGCGGACATGGATGCTGTGTCATAACCACGTCATCATGATGATTTCACAATGACGTCACTACCTATCTAGGTTGGCTGCTAAAGAAGATGACCGACACCGCCGTGCACTGCCACCGCTGTCTAGTTCGCTGAACCATTATCGGAAATCGCCATTGATGGCCGAACCTCCTAGATTTTCCCGATTCCTCAAAACTCAACCATTTTCGATGTTCAAAACATGTAAATCCATTTACTCATCGAGAAGAATCCAAATCTAAACTCAAATTTGTGAAATCGTACATAGTTTGGCTAGAAATCCGTTAAGAAAGTTCGAGACCCATTCCTTTCTTGGTCCACCATTTCTGGTGGCAGCCTCGATCTTGGTACCAAAATACTCCAAAGGCCATGTGGATTCCATTTTCGACCTTGGTTTGGTCAAACTAGACCCATAAATAGGTTGGTGGTGGTGGTAGGGTAAGGTGGTCACACCATGAAGAGAGAGAAATGAGAGAGAAAATTTTGAAAAATATCTAGCCAATCCTATGATGAGAGAGTGTGTGTGTGTACCCAATTTATACCCCCGAACCTTCCAAAATTACCATTATGCCCTTATTATTTTAGACCTGGAACTTTTTTCCATGGACTCTGATTTCTGCATGCCACATGTCTACTTTGATTTCTGCATGCCACCTATCTACTCTGATTTCTACATGCCACGTGTCTATGAACTCATAAGTTTGAGACCTATGCAACGAGAAAAGGCAAAAAAATGTCCAAAAGTGTCTCCAAGAAAAAGTTTGCTAACAAGCCCCTTTCGGAACAAGGGATACTCAAACTCTTAATGAAGTGGCAATCACAGTAAGTTCTCTGGAATACCACATGAGAGTTAAAACGTGATTGGTATACCCGCCACCCTTAATAGTAAAAACCCGAGTACCACTCCTGTTAGCCAAGTATGCTCTACAACCCAAACCAAACTATGCCAGCCAGTTATTCGACTCACTTGGCGATTGAGCTGAAACCTCGCTAGATTGTGTTGAAATCCGAGGTCTCAATATGAAATATCAGGAGCCTCCCTGTCCAGCTCCCCCTGAACCTGATCGGTTACCTACTCGAAGATCCAGAGTTGTAAATACCCCTCATCAGATTTCTGGTTGGGTGGTTCAAAAAATGTAATGACCTGTCCCGAGTGTCGGGATTAAATATTAATTAATTATGGTTTAGAATGACTAATCGGGGATTAGTTGAGTGAAAGCAGACGAATTGTGCAAAATGACCGTTTTGCCCCTGACATGGGCAAAATGTTGACTTTTAGTTCGGGCGGTCAAACGAACTTTGACCGATGACCATGACGTAGTTCGGGACGTCACGAGTTCATAGATAGGTGGCACGTTCGATTCCGACATTCGAGGAGAAAGTTATGGTGTTCGGAAGTTGAGGGGTATTTTGGTAATTTGGCTAAAAGGGGGCCAAATGTTGACTTTTGACCTGGGAAATCCAATGGACGAGGGCCAAGGACCGTTACGTAGGTCTCGTCGATACGAATCCATCGACAGGCGGCATGCCGAAATTGGAGATTCGACGACGAAGTTATGGTCACGGGAACGGACTCGATTAACCGAACGAACCGGGATTAAAATATTATTTTATTATGAACAGTAACAGATGACTGAACACGCCTGGATGAGTGACAAGTGTCACTCATCCCTTAAATTATGGCTTAAAACCAGAATCCATGTTTTGGGGTAAACATCATTATGATGTTTTATTCTTTATTAATTATACTTAAATATTAATCATTTAATTATTCCTAATTAATCCATTAATCTTCTCTGTTGTCTTCAAACCGTGCACAACTGAGAAACAGAGAAGGGAGTGTTTGATTTTGTCCACCATTCTCCTTCCACTACTGAACTCGAGAGTGAGAAACTGAGAGATTAGGAGACTAGTTAGCTGGGGAAAGCTTAAGGGACTGGGAGGGAAAATTAAACAGAGAAGGGAAATTTTGGAGTTTGGAGGGAAAATTCGGATTTTGAGTTGGGAGCTCTGAGAATCGAAATTGTGGATTCAATTAGCTTCCTGGGATTGATACGAGTTGAACCCAGTGAATTTTGAGGGAAATTGAGGTTAATTTGAGGTAGAACTGAGGGAGGGAGCTTCCTGAGATTTCGAGCTTGAGTCGTGGGAATTGAGGCATGGTACGGTGAAATTGAACCTGCAAAGATGTTTAAGAGAACCCCACGAAGCTCCCTGATGCGTCAATTTAAGGAAATTAAGGACAATTGATGGAGATTGGATGATGAACAGTGTTCGAGTGTTCTTCGAAATGTTCATCCTTGTTTGGAAGGATTAAGGCAAGGTTTTGTGTAATTGATGTTTCAGAACTCTAATTAGACTTATAATGAAGCTGTGTGAATGTTTAATTGAAGGAATTAATGTTGAATTGTTAGGAAACCAGTCGGGTCTGTTCGCGGGCAAAAGGACCCGTTTTACAGACAAACGGGCGAGGACGACGAGTACTGTAGCTGGCGCGTGGGTTTCACGCGCAGCCACTTTGGGCGGCGCGTGAGGGCGCGTACTGCCTAGTTTCAAGGTGAGGTTAACATGACTTTGAATCCTCTCATTGTAACGAACATTTTGACGCTGGTTTCGAGGAAATCGGATATCGTTTCGTTAATGTTCCGCGTATCCGAAGTTTTGTTTTACGTTTAAAATACGTATTTAAATTCCGGAAAAATTGGGGAAAATTATATGAAGTATTTTGAGATGTTAGTAACCCTCTATAATGATTTTGGACAAGAGTTGTGATTTCCAGAATTTACGGAAAAACGTGCAGCTCGAAAACGGACCGTTTTGGACGGTGTGTGTGAGTGGACTTTGTTTTCTAACCGTGATGCATGCATATATGATTTAAATGCTTTATTATATGATTTTATATGCTTTGGCATGATTGATGTTTCAATCCGGTGATTTCTCGATTTTATGGATTATTATATTATTATATTTTGACACGATTTTCGAGAAATTATGAATTTGGTTAAAAGTGATGTTTGGACTCGGGTTATGAGTCCGGTATTGAATTTGATTGAAAATAATGTTTGGACTCGGATTATGAGTCATGGATTGAAAAATGATGTTGTGACTCGGGAATGAGTCAAGGGTCAATTTCGTGGATTTACGTGAAAAGGGCAACGGAGGTTGCAACGCATGGATTTACGTGAAAATGATATTTTGGGCGTGAGAACCCAAGTGAATAGTGATTTTGACTCGGATTTGGAGTCACTTGTGAATTTGATGAAATTGATGATTTTGTATGAATTCTTGTGATTTTATGATTATTTTAATCAGCCTTTCGGGCACGTTTTACGAGGAACGTGCAAATGATGTTCTGGGCTAGGCCCGGAGTTTAAATGATTTCTAAAATGATATTTTGACTTGGTTGGTAAGCCAACGATGATTTCTGGATTATTTTATTGTTTTAAAATGTGATTTTAACGGTTTATGTGTAAATGGTATTTTGGGGCTTGAGACCCAGTTGGGAATGATCTTGACTTTGTATGAAGTCAAGATTTGATTGAAATGTTTTGGGATGTAATTCCCGAGATGGTTTTCATTGTGATTGTGAAATGCCCAGACGGTCGGAGCTTGGAGGGATTACCCAGACGACCGGAGCTTGGGGGATATGATTGTAGGATCGGGAGTTGATCCTATGGTAGTCAGCTTCTCGGATGTGACTGAGCCTGGATGTACCACTCGGATGGGTCTGAGCCTGGGGATGTGTTCGCCCAGATGTGACTGAGCCCGAGGGTTGAGCCCAGAGGTGTCTGTTCCCGAGAGAGTGGCTAGATATTGGCCTACGCGTAGTGCAACACTTGTGAGTAGTGCAGATGTGATTGTGATAGTTTGTGCACTTGTGAGTAGTGCGGATTGATTGGATTGATTGATTGACTGTGCACTTGTGATTAGTGCTGATTGATGTTGATTGTGATGACCTACCAGTATTGAGTACGGGTTTTTGGTCTTTGTGGCCAGGTGATTATGTTTTCACATGTTTTGGCCTGAGAGCCGGGATTTGATGTTTTATAACATGAACTGTTTTGGTGAACATGAGTTTTACGGACCATGGGAAAATATGTTTTGATTTTATCGGTCCACTGTTCATACTTGAATGATTTCATACTATTACTCATGTTTTACAATATGCATGCAAGTTTGTGAAAACTGGAGGGTAAGAATGTATTTTTGGTAAATGTTTTTATCAGAGCTCATTTTTGTCCACTCACACATTTTCTGTTTTGTGACCCTCCAGGCTGTGGTACGACGTTCGGGACTGATCGTGAGGCAGTGGCAGCAGCAGGAATCAACGCAATTATCCCTTGTCTAGCAAGCACTAAAGGGTAGTTTCAGACCTTTAGTTGACTTGTCAGACGGGAGCAGGACCGGGCACGATTTTTGACGTTCAGTTGGGACGGGTCCTGTCAAAAAATGACTACTCCTAACGTCAACTAGAACCTCTAGACTAAGCTTGACCCTACAAACTCAGCTCAGATTTGGTGGAAACATCCAAAAAGTCTCTAAGAGAAGCACATGATCAAACTGTCCCTAAGACTCTTACCTCATCTCTTAGACCCTACAAAAAGCTTTTTGACCGTCTAAAAGGAAAACATGCATGACTCAACACCTACGATACCTAGATGATCAAACCAACAAAACATGAATATTCATGCTCAGTTCATGAAATGTTCTTACACAGACACTACTTTTAATCGAAAAACTTGAAGAGCATTTCAACATACCTTGTTTTTCTTAGAAATCAGGCCGTGAGTACCACCATGAAAGCAAACCGGAAATCGCCTTGTGGTGGTTGGAAATCACTTTCAATCTCTCAAGATCTCTCAAAGGAAATAAAGTGAAAAGTGAAAAACTTCACCCCCCCTTTTATACCTTTCCAAAAGTAACCATGGTTAAAAAGAACTGTTGCAAACCCACTCGGCTAGCCCAAAGGTCACACAATAATTACACGCACTACCTCGATCAATGCAAAGCTCATGCATTAACTACGCACACACATTCACTAGAGCTAGGAAATGGTTCTTGGTCGGTCACTAGTCACACAAAGGCCAATCAGCCACCTCATTGTGCGAGCGTCTGCGCAAGTTGCAAGTTGGTCTAATCAAATTCCTCTCGGCATCATTCCTCATCCAAGGGCTTGGGGGACTAAGGACTGGCATAATGTACACTTACATAGGTCGACAGTTACACAAAAAATCCTCGACCGAGGAAATCTACCTCAGTCCACGACTTAGGGGACTTTTGTTCGTACCTAATCTGATCAGACTAATTAGAGGCAGAGTAGTCCAGCCTTAGAAATTCCCAAGCCCTTTAGCTGGAAAAATGTACAAGACCATGCCCTAACCAACCAAGGCTGGCCGATCACATCTGATAAGCCAGGTCCTCTATTCAGCCACCTTGATCACTAACAATGATGTCACAACCCGATTCCCTTTACACAATATTGTTCGCTTTGGACCTACACTCTCACGGCTTTGTTTTTGGCAACTCACACGTAACTTCCTAGTGGGTCACCCATCTTGAGATTAATCCAACCCAACCTCGCTTAACTTTGGAGTTCCAACCAAACCCAAAGCCAGTGAGCTCCCAAAATTCCTCGTGTTAGGAAGATACATTCACACACATATAAGGCACTTCACTTTTCCCTCCTTAAACGACGTGGGATTGCTCACCGGTTTTACTTTCCCAAGCTTGCAGGACTTGATCACCAGTCTTTCTTCCTAAGTTCATGGGTCTTACGCATCGTTCTTGCTACCCAAGCTCACGGGTCTTACAATGAACCCACCTTGGGGCCTAACATCCTCGCTGGCACACTTCTAGTCGTGGTCCTGCTCTGATACCATTCTTGCATCTGGAACTCACACGCAAATTCCTAATAGATCACCTATCCTGAGATTACTCTAGCCCAACCTTGCTTAACTTTGGAGTTCCAACCAAACCTAAAGTCAATGCGCTCCCAAAAGGCCTCGTGTTAGAAAGATATGTGCCCACACATATAAGGTACTTCATCTTTCCCTCCCAAGCGACGTGGGATTGCTCACCCGTCTTGGTTTCCTAAGCTTACGGGTCTTGCTCACCGATCTTTCTTCCCAAGCTCATGGGTATTACTTACCGTTCTTACTTCCCAAGCTCACAGTTCTTACAAATGAGGCCAGAACAGTACAGATCGATCACACTCGGTCGCCTTACCCCACTGATCTGCCAGACAATCACAATCGGCCACTTTGACTACTCAGCAAGAGGTTGACCACATTACAGGCTGACCAAATCTCATCAGCTAAGCCCACTGACATATCAAAAATATTTTTCAGGACCACACTATGACACATGTCAGCTTCTAAAGGCAACGACATTTATCCCACATCGATAAACACCAACAACAACATTCAAAGCTATTATAAATACAAGGGTACCCCCTCTAAAAGGTGATGACAATAGTGCCCTTACACTACCTAAATTACTATAGTACCCTTCACACTTAATCTTACGTAAGCATTAGAGACTATTAGACCAGCTGACAAGACCCCACCCAAAAAAACACTAAAAATGTATATTTGGGTCCTACTCATGTCTGACAAGAATCAAGATATACCTATGAAACCTTGTCAAACATGGGAATACAAGCAAATCCTGCTAGTTCATGCCTCAGCCCTTCAAGCCTCGATTTCCATGCAGCGGCCCAAGAGGGTTATAAAACCAAGAAAATGTGAATGGACAAAAAGAAACATTTTAAATACATTATTTGAAACATCTAGCATTTACCCTTCGTTTTCAAACCATGCATGCATACGAAAAAAATCATCAAATTCCAATTAACACAAAACACAGTTTATATTCTCCAAATACACGAAAAGAAACCTCAAGTCAAAAGTAACAATAATTTGATGTAATCATCACACAGATTACCACAATACTCCACACTAAGGCAACCCATTATTCACACTATCAATCCATATCCAACATCACCACAGATATCACATATACTCAATCCATCATCATGCACGACATCAATCATCATATCATAAGTGCACTACCTGGTAGGCCATCACATATTCACTCGGGAATCGGAGCCCAGCACGACATCCGAGTCATCACAACACAGTCTTAGGAACTAGAGCCCTACTCGACGTCCGAGACTACCAACTCATCATAATACCAGAGACATCTTCACATGAAACAACATCAGGCATTCTAATCACAACCATACACAATACCCATCTCAAGATTCGGAGCCCAACTCGACGTCTGAGATTAAACAACCAACAAGTGTTGTCACATACAACCGACCGAAGTCCAACTCACAGTCATCACCACAGTTCACATCATCAATACCAAGAAACACATACTCAGATCACATCTCAATACCGTAAATCAAATCTGCAATCATCACCTCGGACCTAAGCCCAAAACGAAGCTTTACACCAAGCCTTGTAAAACATGCATAAATAGCCTTTTAATGAAAATCATCCAATAATCAAAACGATCCCAGATCACAGAAATTTCCATAAAAAAATATCGAGAAATCATTGTTCATCCACATTTTACCCAAATCCATAATTAAAACAAAACTCCAAGAGCATATACTCAAGAAATCCTCGTAAAAAGTACCATCGAAATACTTCCGAGAACCTATCCAAATTCATATAAAAATAAACAGTAATCCAACATCAATATCCCATGCCATAAACCACATTCAATCCCAAAGTCACAATCTAAACGGAAACTGAAAACGGAATTTATGAAAAATCTCGTAAAACGTGCAATAAAATAATAATTAATTATAAAACCACCAAAAATCGAATAAAATTCCCAATCGATCAGATATCACCAAAAGTACTAAATATATTTAAAACACGTAAATATGCATGTACAATATTTTAATAAAATAAAATGTCCACTCACACACCGTCCATGTAGTCGAACCTCGCATTACACTTATTTCGTAGTTTCTGAGAATCTAAGAACTTGTCATAAATCACATCCAAAGGTCATTAAACATCTCAGATATCTTCTATTTTAATCCCAAAAAAAATCGGGATTTTTACAGGATCAAAAATCATGTTGACCTTACCCCCAAATTCCCTAGCACGCGCCCCCATGCACCGCTAGAAGCGGTTGCGCGTGAAGCCCACGTGTTAGACACTGTTCATCGTCTTTTATACTCGTTTCCTCTGGTTTTCAGGTTACCCGACCCAACGACCCAAGCCGGTCCTAGATCCTTCTTTTTAAGTCCCTTTTCAATTCTAATTTGTCCAAACTACTCTACATTAGCTTAGGAATAGATCTATATAGTCAAAACTCGAAGAAAGCTTACTTAAACTCTTTGTGTAACGACCCGTCCCGAAATTCGGGATTAGGTTAGTAACTAATCATGATTAATGAGGGTTAATCGGTGGTTAGTTGGGTGGAATCGGACGAACGATGCAAAATGTCCGTTTTGCCCCTAGTCGTGGGTAAAACGTTGATTTTTTATTCGGGCGGTCAAATGTACTTTGACCAATGACCGTGACGTAGGTTGGGACGTCACGAGTTCATAGACAGGTGGCACGTTCGATTCCGACATTCGTGGTGAAAGTTATGACGTTCGGAAGTCCAGGGGCATTTCCGTAATTTGGTCGAAATAAGGAAAAATGTTGACTTTTTGACCGGGAGGTCCGATGGCCGAGGGCCAAGGACCGTTAGGAAGGTCTCGATGCCCCGAGTACAACGACAGGCGGCGCACCGGAAATGGACATCGGGTAATCAAGTTACGGGTCACGAATGGTGAGGGGCATTTTGGTAATTTTGAGTAGAAGGGCAAAATGGTAATTTGCCAAGCCCAGTTCGAACAGCCGTGGGTTAGTGCGATGTAATTGTTTAAGTTGGACCTCTGATCAAGGAAATTGCTTAGGAATTCTCTGAAACAAGAATTGTTTAAGAAAATTGAGGTTAATGGGAGCATGGAGGCACGCTTGGACGGAGGAGGGGGAGCACGAGCAGGTTTTAAAAATGGTTATGGGTCTGTTTTGCAGGAAACAGAGACTCGGCAAGTCTGAGTGAGTTCCCCACGGGTGTTGGGTCGCATTGCAGCTAACTGAGAGTGTTGAGAGTGAGAAGGATTCATTAACGTGACTGAGGGCTGAAGGGAATTGTCTATGCTGGTGAATTTCGGAGCACGGGCCTTCGTTTTGCAGAACAAAGCACTGGGCGTGTGGGAGGAATTAAATTGTTCAATCCATTCCGGGGACAATGAAAGGGAGACACAAAATTAGAGAGAACTAGTGTGATGGGTAGAGAGGAGAAACAAGCGGACTGGGTGAGAAAATGCTCTGGAAACCCGAGGTTCTTGTTCAAACAAATTCAAAATTTCAACTCAAATTGTAGGCCAGCCCATGGAAAATTAAGGCTTCAATGAGCCCTCTGGGATTAATTCAAGTCGATCGCATACCAGTGGGAAGAGATTTGATGCCGTTTTCGACTCTGAAGGGACCTGCTGACCGGGAAGAAAATCGAGCTTGAGTTGTGATTTTGGAGGAGTTTAGAGGAGTAATTGGCAGGAGAAACAAGTTCATACGAACACTACGAAGCTTCTGGGTGGGCCAATTTCATGTAAACAATCGAGGTTGGTCGAGTTTGATGATTGAACAGTACCCACCTGTTCTTCAAAGTTCGACTTCTAATCGTCTGGATTCAGGTATGATGTCACTGATTGGAGGTCATAGGACCCAAACTAGATGCTTGGCGATTCTATTGAACGTTTGAATTGATGCTCGTAGGTTGAAATTGATGGATTTCCAGCCGGGTCACTCCGCGGGTCAACTGGACCCATTTACCAGACAGTCGGGTTGGGACGACGACTGTACCTGGCACTGTAGCTGGCGCGTGGGTGTCACGCGCAGCCGCTTGCGGCGGCGCGTAACGGCGCGTGGACCCGAATTTCAAGGTAAGTTCAACACGACTTTTGTCCTACACAATGTAACAAACATTTTAGCGTTGGTTTCGGAATTATCGGACACCGTTTCGATGTGGTTCCGAGGGTCCGAAGATTTCTATTACGTTTGTAATTAATGATTAATTCCCGGAAAATTATGGGAAATTAGTATGCTGTTATGTAAGCCCTTAGTGACACTAAAGTATGTTTTCGAACAGGATTTAGAATTTCTGGAAAATATCGGAAATTACGGAACCGCGTGGGGCGTAAAACCGAGCCCTATTGGACGGTGTGTGAGTGGACGTTGCTTTCAAAATTTAATGCATGCATAAATTATTTCTATGATTTTATGATTATGATTGTAAGTTGTGATTGATTTTGATTTCCGTATTTATACGTATTCGATTCCCGTATTTATACGTATTCGATTCCCGTATTTATACGTATTTTTACTATACATGTGAAATTACACGTATTTCGAGACTATGGTCACTCGTGTGCTTAATGATGGTTTAATGGAAGAGGTTATATGAAATGGGTGTAAAATGATTTAAGAAGGTTGTTTATGATTTGCGAGTGTGACTTACGATTTTGACACGTTTTTCGAGAATGTTCCAGATTTGCACGTTTTACGAGATTTTGAATATGTTGAGATTGGACCGTGATTTTGGTGATTATGATTGTGGTTTTGGATGTTTTGATAATGAGATTTGAGAAATGAAGTGATTTCAAGGAATTAAAATGGATTTTGAAAAAGGCGATTTCGAGCTTGATGCTCGGGGCGTAAAAGTAATTTCAACGAACGAGATTTCGGTTTTCGGAAATTTAAAGCGAATTCTTGGTTTGGGTTCTGGATGATGCTTCCGGATGCCGGCTTACGGAGTCATTATTGCGAATTCGAATTTGGGAATGAAAAAGGATTTAATAAAGTGATTTGGTATGATTGTACATGCCCCGTGTGTGATGGTAATTTGATTATGTTTGTGAAGTATGATTTGGGGAATTGAATGGGGAAATTCGGACCATGGGTCCTATTGTGAAAAATGTGATTTTGGGATGGATCCCACGTTGTCGTGATTGATAAACTGTTTTGGGGTTTAAAGACCTGTTGAAAACTGTTTTGGGGTCTAAAGACCCGTCGAAAACTGTTTTGAGTTTAAAGACCCAGGTGCTATTGCTGGAGCACGTTTTGAGTTTAAAGACTCGGTTAATTGATGACGGGGGAGGGCCCTTAATGAGTTTAAAGACTCGTGAGTTTAAAGACTCGGTTATTGTGATACCCCCGAGGCCTATTGATTATGTTTTGAGTTTAAAGACTCGTTGATATCCCGGGAAGACCTGTTTATGCGCATGGTTTGAGTTTAAAGACTCGGGCGCACTTGATATCCAGCAAAATGATTGACTTGTGATTTATTGATGATTTCTGATGTTTCAGTTGAGTTGGGCAGTGACCCGATATATGGTTGTTGGTTTTGGATCATGTTGTGCATTTGGTTTTGATTCGTGGTTTTGGGCTGCGGCCCGGTGATTATGATTGCGGGCTAAGACCCTATGGTTGAGGAAGGAAAATGATTTTGAGGTTCATACGAGTTTTTCCTTATGTTGAAATTTGATACACAGTTTTTCTTATGTGGGAAATCTTGACCGATTGCGAAATGATTTTTGTATGCATGCATTGGTTTTTACACGGAGGGTAAAAACGTTTGTTGTAACTGTTTTGCTAAACTGATTTATTTTTTTCCACTCACACCTTTTGGTTTTTATTGACCCTCCAGGTCGTGACACGTTGTTCGAGGTTATACGAGAGGCGGAGGCATGAGTAAGCACATGTGGCTATCCCTGGTCTGGCACGTACTGAGGGTAACTTGGGTATTTCAGTCGACTTGCCAGACGGGAGCAGGACCGGGCACGGTTATCGATGCCCCTTCCGGGGGCGGTCGTGTCACTTTGCCCGATCTTCCACTTTCGGTCAACTATCACCTTCTATGTCTGGGTTGTTTCCAGTATCTAAACCTCAACTCAAGCAGCCTACTAAGAGCATAGGAACTTGAGGGGGACTATCGCAAGCTCATATCTAGGTTCCCTAGAAAAAAAAAACGTGATCGTGTAGCTCAAACCTGCCAAAATTCTTTTCGGGTTTGGTTCGAGTCGGAGACCTCCACCACCTTTCCTCTTCTTCTCTTTTCCTTCCTCCCACTCTCTTCTTCATCTCCTCTATTTTCTCTTCTCCCTTACTCTTCTTCTCTTTAGTTTTTTCTTCTTTCTTTTCTCTCTACCGAGAACACCCATAATACACAACAATTAACACACAGACAAGGCGCGCGCGTACACACACACACACACACACACACACACACACACA
This sequence comes from Prinsepia uniflora, assembly GCA_032719365.1. Taxonomy (NCBI): domain Eukaryota; kingdom Viridiplantae; phylum Streptophyta; class Magnoliopsida; order Rosales; family Rosaceae; genus Prinsepia; species Prinsepia uniflora. The sequence continues at coordinate 29,046,773 of CM064876.1, read as the reverse complement.
CACACACACACACACACACACACACACACACACACACACACACACACACACACACACACACACACACACACACCTTGACAAGATCCATCATGATACAACAAACCAACTCAGAGGAGTCCTGCTGTTGTCTGACAGTTACACTAGAAAAAGACTAAGACAGCCTTGAAAACATTTAACAACCATAAACAGTCAACTGTAAGGCTAGGGATACGTACTGTCATACCTTGTCATATATAAAAAATATGTTTCAAGTACAATAAAAATATACAAACTTTTAAACTAACACACCAAAATATGTCTAAGCCTCTATGCCTCCGCTCCTAAATGGTCCCCAACGTCGTGCCACGACTTAGAGGGCAAGTAAAACCACGAAAAGTGTGAATAGACAAAAAATAAACTTAAAAAACACACTAAGGAAAACATATGGTTTACCCTCCGTTTTAGAAATATGGGCATGCATATAAACTATAAAACTCAGCAGAACACAAGCTAACCACAATCTTGAAATATGTAAACCAATTGCAAAGTGATTAATAGGAAAGCAACCACTATTCACCAGACCAACTCAATTTGAGATAACGATACATCACATGCATAATCATTCATCACATTAACACTAAAACACATATCAAAACACTTAAAACTCATAAATATGCATGCACAATATTTTAATAAAATAAAACGTCCACTCACAGTGCAAATTTGTTGCTTAATCACGTTCCAGACGTTCTTCGTTGACTCCGGGTGACAGGACCCATCCCAATCCCCCCGGGATTAGTGCGGGATGACCCTGCTCCCGTCTGACACGAAGTGTCAGACAAGGGATATTTCCGACCTTTGCCCTCCCGGGCTATCAGAGTACGCCAGGATCCGGAGGAGGTATGTGATATCTCGGTCTCTGCTACAGTCCACATCCGATGTCAACCTGAAGGGCAGTCAAAACATTAAAAACTGTGAGTGGACAAAACAAAAGTTGATAAAACATTTAATAAGGAAGACATTTGTACCCTCCACTAAAAAGCATGCATGCATTCGAAAACCATTTATCCAAAACAAACCATATGTGGGACTAAGCCCAAAGCAGATATAAACCAAGGTCGAAAGGACCACAATGAAAACGACCATACGGGCCACTGCCCAAATCCTGTGCACACCTGTACACACCACATATCATATATCATATATCCATCACATACATATATATAAGTCACACAACCAATCCTGTCACGGTATCCAAAGCCACGCGCGTGCTACCCAGGTCTCAATCCGAGTCTTCTCAAAGTCAAGATCAATGTCCGCAGACCACTGACCCTACCCGAGGTAATAGTAATCATAGCATTCCTGAGAGTAAGGAACCCAACTGGGGGGTGACTCCACTCAGTCGGTGCTCCGTGACTACTCCGGGGTCCACCCAGGCCAACGACCCTCCCCGGAGGAGATAATAGAAGTAAAGGAAGGTAGACGAACATATATATACATAACATAAACATTCATGATCGGTTCCCCTGAACCGTCATGATCCATAATACCCATAATCAGGTAACATGCCGGTTCCCATAAACCGTCACGTACCGTAATAACCAACAAGGGTTCATGCCGGTTCCCATAAACCGTCATGAGCCATGATACCATAACAAGGGTTCATGCCAGTTCCCATAAACCGTCATGAACCTGGGAATCCATTTAAGGTTCCCTGACCTGAAATCAAAACTGTAAAGTGACTGGGTCTCGTACCCGAACATAGGACACCAACTGGGCACCGTGCCCGGAATCTGAGGTCATATGCCCGAGACAAAACCAAATGGGTCTCATACCCGAGTTTATCATTTTGAAATCCAAATTCAGTTCATTTAAATCAATAAAGAAATACAGACCCGTATAAGCACCGTATAAGGCCGAAACCTCGATATACGTGCTTATACGTAACCACATACAAATGCACCCATGGCATCATCAAACAAGTAATAAAACATATAATAAACATTTATGCATGCACCAATTTAGAAAACAAGGTCCACTCACAGACCGTCCGAGCTGCCGCCTCGATTTGCGTGCCATACGGCTCCCCGAGCCGATCACCGTCACCGGGACTCCCAAACCTGTCCAAATCGTAATAGAAGGTTACTAACTACTTAATTAACCTCCCACTAAAGCCCCGTAATTTTCCCGTATTTTTAACTATTTTTAAAACCGAACCTAAACCTTCCGATGCCCCGAAACATATCGAGACGGTGTCCGATCGACACGAAACCAGTCCCAAAATGTTCGTTACATCGAATAGATGATTTCGTATGTTGAACACATCCCCAGAAACCCTAGCACGCGCTGCCACGCGCCGCCTAAAGGCCCCTGCGCGTGGGCTCACGCGCCGCTACAGTACCGTCTTCTTCCTTCGATCGAACCGGTCCGACAGGGCCGGTCCGGTTTTCTCTGCAATTCCGGTCCGCCTGGACCGGCGTAACCGGTCCAAGGCCCTACACTCTTCGTTTTTCGTCCGTTTTCTTCCATTTTAATTCCTAAATTCCTATTTTAATGTTTCCTATCAATCCTAATGAACAAAACAACCTAAAACCGATTAAAACCCGTGAACCCAAAAATCCCCTCACGGTTCAATTTTTCGAAATCCTCCCCAGAGGTCCCTCAACGTTCAAACCTTCCCAAAACCTTCCTAATGGCTTCTTAACATCCTAACTAATTCATTAAAACAATCAAAAACGACCCATAACCACTAATATTGAAAATGGACAAAATCGGGTAAAACCGATTACCTCGATCTCCTCCTCCTCCGCCGTCCACGGCGGTGCGTCCTGGGCTGGCCACCAGCGTCCACCGGTCCATCCTCACACTCTGGTCTCCCCTATACGATCAATGGGAAGAGTTGAATGGGTTTGGGTGAGAAATGGGATCGGGTAATGAATGGAGGAACAATGGAAAATGGATGCACGGTTGAGTGTTTTGGTGCATGAGTGGGTGAGGTTGGTGTCAGGACCCGTCCCAAATATCACCTCGATACTCGGGATGAACCCTGCTCCCGTCTGACAATCACACTTACAGTACCCAAAAATAACCTTAATACAACTATAAGCATAACTATCAGACGAAGGAGTAAATATATACAACAGTAAGCTAGAGCATAGTTCTACAAAATGGGCACCAAAAGTCCTACAAGTCTAAGTCCGCAACGGAAGAACGTCGGTAGCTCTATGCCTCGATATCTGCCTCAACGTTCACCCCAGCGCTATCACCACGACCTGGAGGGAAATTGAAAAAAAACAGAAGGTGTGAGTGGACTGAAAGGAATAAAAATTTTAAAACCGTTTACCATCAAATCAAAGTAAAGAAATATAATCATTTGTTCCCTCCGGTTTGAAACCAGGCATGCCAATGAAGTAGTAGAAAAGTCATAATATGAAACATCATAAGAAACAGAAACACTATATACACCATAAGAAACAGATACACTATAAAACTGATATAGAAACCAGAGCATAAACATCAAACCACTTTTTCCGATTAAACCTGCTGGACCTATCCGAGTCTTTAAACTCAACCAGGCCTCACATATAAATCCGAGTCTTTAAACTCCCGAGTCTTTAAACTCAATAGGCCTATGGGGGTAATATCGTAATATCCGAGTCTTTAAACTCCCGAGTCTTTAAACTCAATCCGGGCCCGTCCCCCATCAATATCAATCCGGGTCTTTAAACCCAATATCCAGATCCAGCAAATCCAATCCATATCCAGTGTCAAACCAATTCAAGATCCATCGCCAAATTCGAATTCGAAATCCCCGGTTCGAAGCCCTTCCGGCGTTCAGAACCGACATTCCGAACCCAAATCCGGAAAAAGATCCATGTTCATAACAAAACCATAGGAAAACCCCAAATCATATTCCACAACCTATTTACCATCATCAGAAAACGTTTTTAGGTTAAATTTCTGAATTTTAACATCAAACTCTGAAAACCTGTTTTTTCTCGAAAAACGTGCAAAATCCCAAAACGTCTCGAAAAACGTGCAAACATCTCAATCACATATAAACACACATAAAAGCATAAAACATTAATAAAAACAGTTAGGCATGCTCGGAAGTAAGAAAGAGTCCACTCACAGTTCAGAGCAAGTCACTCGCGCTCCGTGCGCTCCTCAACCGTCTCTGGTGTCTCCCGTCCTGTCAATAGATACCAAATAGGGTCACAATTACATCAAGGATACTTTCCCTATTTTCCCCAATTTTTCGGGAATTTAATAATATTTTAATCCTAAACCCTAAACCGTACGGATTCCCGAACCATTCCGTAACACCGTCCGATTAACCCGAAAACTATACCATTGGATTCCTTAGGACATTTAGAACCAAAACCATGTTGGAAGCTTGGCCGGATTCCTCCTCACGCGCTTCCACGCGCCGCCCAAAGTGGCTGCGCGTGGGCCTCACGCGCCTGCTACAGTGCCACCGTCTTCCTTGCTCGAACCCGGTTCGCACCAGACGGCAACCCGGACCGGCGAGAACCGTTCTCCGCCGTCCGGCCACCATTTCCCTTCCTACCTTCACCTACAGCTTCGTCCATTCTCAGGGAATCCATCCCCCTCACTATCTTGGCTCGATTCAACCCATAGCTTCACAACTGAAGCTCGAAAGAAAAACCAACCAACCTCTGTTTTCCTTTCCGGCCACCCAGCACGTCCCCCTTCACGGTGGTCACTCCAAACTCCTCCCACGACTTCACTGAATCACACACAACTCACGAAATCCCTCGACTCTCCCTCCAACTCCACGATTTTCCGTTTGAAAATCACGGCTAAACAGGGTACAGAGGACCCGCCGTCGAACCACCACCCACCGTGAACTTCCCGTCACGGCAACCACCAAAAACGACTCCTAGGACCTCCCTAAACCTCACTTCACTCACCAAACCCTTCGATTCTAGCTCTAGGTCCACAACTTTTGAAATGAAAATCCACGGAAAACAGAGCAAAAGAGATTACCTTTCGATTCCGGCGCCGCCGTGAGAACCGTCACCCACCACGGTGCTCGTGGGACTCCCCGTAGCCTCCTGAGTCTCCTAGTGCCTTGAATCAGTCCACCACACAACACAACAGCCACCACCGTCCACTGTCTCCTCTGTTTCTTCCAAATATCCAGCCGTCCACCACGTCGCCTCTGTGCACGGTTGCAACTCCAGACCACGATCACCAGCTCCTCCTTACCTCACTGTCTCTCTCTCGACTCACACTTCACTCTCCCTAGCATCAAAATTGATCACCGCCTCACCCAATTCTTCTCTCTGTTTTCTGTTTCCTTCGAAATTGTGCACGGTTCAAATGAGGATAACGTGTGGCCGTGCACACTTGAGAACGTAGTGGAACCATCCAGTCCCAAGCACGTGTCCACTAGCCATAGGCCAGCCCAAAAAATCTCTGCCACCTGCCCTTATCTGATTGGGCTGAGGGGAAATGACCAAAATGCCCCTCCTGCACGAAATTACCATTTTGCCTTCCGACTTTCCAGACCCGTATCTTTTCCGTCCGACGTCCGATGACAGCGTGCCGCCTGTCGTTGAACTCAGGACGTCGAGACCTATCCAACGGTCCTCGGTCTACGTGAAAATCACAAATCCTCCAAAAAGTCAACATTTCCCCTATTAACTCAAAATTACGGTAACACCCCAACCTTCCGTACATCATAACTTTTCCTCCGGTTGTCCGAATCGAACCTGCCGCCTGTCTACGGACTCGTGACGTCCTAACCTACGTCACGGTCAAGGGCTAACACTCATCCAATCAATAGTACAAAAAGTCAACTTTTCGTTTACTATTCACAAGGGCAAAATCGTCCTTTTTACAAAACTTCACAAAAATTACATTTTTACCCTTCCCGTAGGTACGGGTTGTTACAGTTGGCCAGTGGATGGGTGACAAGTGTCACTCATCCATTGGGCCTCCATTAAATATCTGGGCCCACTAGAGACAAAATTGCACTTTTTGTCTCGTAAAACGTGCCGTTGTGAATAGTAACCAGGAACTTCCGTGAACCGTAACTTCGTCGTCGAACGTCCAAATTCGACGTGCCGCCTGTCTACGGATTCGTATCGTCCTTATCTACGTAACGGTCTTTGGCCCTCGGCCATCGGACCTCCTGGTCAAAAAGTCAACTTTTGACCTCCTATTCACCCAAATTACCAAAATGCCCTTGGGCTTCCGAACGTCATAACTTCTTCTACGAACGTCGGAATTGAACGTGCCACCTGTCTATGAACTCGTGACGTCACGAACTACGTCACGGTCATCGGTCAAAGTCCCTTTGACCGCCCGATCGAAAAGTCAACGTTTTGCCACCACTAGGGGCAAAACGGTCATTCCGCATCGTTCGTCCGATTTAACCTAACTAATCACCGATTAACCTCACTAATCGTGATTAGTCACTAATCTAATCATGGAATTTGGGACGGGTCGTTACAACCTTCCCTCCTTAATTAATTTCGTCCTCGAAATTCCAACCGACCTAATCTAACCGTTCTTCCCTCCTTAATTAGTTTCGTTCTTGAAACTCCACTATCCGGATTCCACAACCACCTCGTGGAAGGTAGAATCGACCGCAAAACACGTGTACCCTAGTACACCCACTAGTCAACATAAACCTCGTTTGTAACTAGACGTACCACTAACGCTCTCGTCGTATCGACTACATTCGACCACGTCGAATGACAGAAGTCGTACGCTCCGAATCGACACCACTTGTCAACTCGATGATTCCTTTCTCAAATGCTAATCTATCCTAGCGTCTGCTCCCACCGGGAGTCACTAGACCTCACTGACCGATCCACACTGACACCTTCGACAACTGTCACCACTTGACAGTCGTCAGTCGCAAACTGATATGACACGCACTCGTGGTTACACTAACCACAAGCATTGCACTCGACCTGTGTGTAACTAGACCCATTAGAAATACCATGACCCAATGCACAGTATCCAATGCCTAGTTCACGACCTCGACTAATCCAGTGGTATCGGATCCAATCCGACTACCAACACGCTCACCAACGTACTACCGGTATAACCTATATACCGTCACTAGGCACCACAAGTATGCCCAGCATTGTACCTCGAACAACGTACAAGGTACATACATCTACACATCAATCAGCCTACACCCATATAGGTTGTAGCCGATCACGTTTCTACTATGGAGTCCATTTGTCCAATCCAGTACTAGACAAATTGAAACTCCGACCCCTTATCTATTCCCCAAATCCAAATCCGAAATTTCGTGAGAAATCCCGAATCCAAACCCAGAAATCATATCCATAATCATGTCCAAATTCGAATCCGAAATCATCATTCCGTAAACTAGTATTAGGAATAACCATTCCGAACCCAAATCCATAAAAGAAAATCTATAGTCAAGCTCTAGAATCAAATCCTGAATCGTCACCCAGAATCCGATTCCAAAACCCAAATACAGAAATCCTCTTTCAAGTTCCAAAATCAAATCCTGAATCGTCATCCAGAAATCTGATTCCGAAACCTGAAATTTCGTTCACGTCTACCGAGACGTACCATAATCGAACCTATCGGTTACCTGCTTAACCGATTACCACATTACCATCGATTGACTTCATAGGGAAGCCAATCCCAACATCAACACATCTAAGGCCGACCATATCCGACCACGTCGAAAAACTACTCATCGGACAACTACTCAGGTGAGTAATAAGCCATATGGGATTTACCTCGAAAAGAAGTTCAGTCCCAACATGCTCCACTCAACATCCAAGTAAGAGTGATAAACTCTCCACCTATCTGGATCATCAAGATCACGATCCAGATCCACCACTACGTCAAACGACTATAGACGTCACGATCGAGACTGTGGGTCCTCCCCAATCACCTCGTATCGATCCTTGGCATTCCACCTAGGAAAATCCAAAGATGATCCAACACGATGACATCAAAACTCATCCTACGTGAATGCGACCAAAACTTGCTGCATTCACCACGTCACGTAAACCAACATCGTCTGCCACCAAGCAGAAAATGAGAAATCTCAGTCACCTAACTTCGATATACTCATCTCCTCCTGATGGTCCAGAACAAATCCCGGGTCCACCAACCAATACACAATCAGTGTACGAGTGGCAACCAACAACATCTATATCATCAACGTCATCTACCATCATCAATCATGGTAGAATCCGAGAAGTCACCCAAAATGACCTCGAGTTATCCAATACTAATGCGGAAAACCCGCATTCGATTCGTCACCTCAATCGCAACCTCTTGTGATTCCGAAGTTCCAACTACGTCGGAAACAACATACTCGAACATCAACCACGTGTCCCCGTTAGACTGGTTATGGACACATACCCATTTACGACCGTATATGTACATCCAAAAGGATGTCAATTCATCCTAACCTGATGTACCACTCTACTGAAAAGTCACAACAGACCCCTGCAGTGATCTGCAGTCAAATCTCTGCAAACCACCATATCTAACCAATTCTGACCAACTCCGGCCAACACTGACCAACTGGTCGCTAGTCCCCCATGACCGTACTCGATCCTCACGTCTCAACTACCGTTGGATCCTATCCAGTCCGTCACTATCCGTGATTCACTCCCGAACCACAGATACCAATCATAAGTCCATCACGCCGGAGTCACATCCCGACGCGTAACTCACCGTCCTCACAATCACCGGCACCAGCACCAGCACTAGTACCAGTACATCAACGCATTATCACCTGCACTGGTATCAACACACAGGCATCCACACTAGTAGCAGCACACTAACACCAGTATCAGTATCAGCACACCGTGTGCAAACTGACAATCCTGGATCTCCGCACATACCAAGCGACGATCGCGTACCTCTGCTCGTATAGGAGAAACGCTGCCTCCCTCGTACCCGACAACTCAGGGTACAGTTACCCTGACAGCTCATGCGAGAAAAGGAAAACGTTCCCCGAACGTCCCCGATTCCCAACAATCGTAACTACAACCACTCTCGGTAGTAGTGCCTGCCCCACACTCGTGCAGACCTAACTACCAGGCACCGCTATCGAGACCCCGCATCCAACGGAATCACTCGCCCGTACCAAATACTCCGTATCCCCGCTCCGGAATTCCATCGACAAGTACCAACCCTGGTAACTTGTCCAACAATCTCTATCCTGTCGTAACTTGACTAAACCATTGTCGTCTACCAGGTCATCCACGACCTTAGTTGCACCAACCCACAACTAAGTAGCACGACAACCAACTCGGTCTAACCGATACGTACAACCCTGACTGCGAAGTGCAGTCCCAACACAAGCTGACATGACTAGACCGACTACCGAATCCAAATCCGAATAGTCGTCAAAGTCACACCACTCGCCAACTCCCATTTCCGAACCATACCCACCAAGGTAGGGTTCCACAATCACACCTAGGGTCACTCTGAACCCAACTGCGAAAAGCAGTAAAATCCACGATCTGACCGACCCCGCGGTCCCGACATCGTAAAGACGACAATCCAATCCTACCGTAAGTCCAACCAGAATTCCTCGAATCTGGCTGCCAACTACCATAAGTTCAACCAGAGTTCCCCGAACTCGACTACTAACCGCCAACAGCAGTAAACCCATCTAACTCAACCAATCCGACCATCGGATGGTCACAACACCAAATCAGTCGTCGAAACCGATCCTATGGCATCGTGAAGACGATCCCAACTAACCGTCTCACGATCCAAAACTCTAACGTAATACTACGTTAAGCCTTCCGTAGGGTTCCACACTGCCAACCCTGACAGAACCATGGAAACCCCGGCATCGAGTGCCGAACCAAGGCTTGCCAATCCTACTAACTATCGTACCGGCACCCCGACAATCAGGTTGACCACGAACTGCAGCCCAATGAGATATCACATCCTCGACCAGCATACCTACTCCAAGAGCTCCGCGGTTGCCCGAATAGAGATAACCCCGCTCTGATACCACGTTGACAGGACCCATCCCAATCCCCCCGGGATTAGTGCGGGATGACCCTGCTCCCGTCTGACACGAAGTGTCAGACAAGGGATATTTCCGACCTTTGCCCTCCCGGGCTATCAGAGTACGCCAGGATCCGGAGGAGGTATGTGATATCTCGGTCTCTGCTACAGTCCACATCCGATGTCAACCTGAAGGGCAGTCAAAACATTAAAAACTGTGAGTGGACAAAACAAAAGTTGATAAAACATTTAATAAGGAAGAAATTTGTACCCTCCACTAAAAAGCATGCATGCATTCGAAAACCATTTATCCAAAACAAACCATATGTGGGACTAAGCCCAAAGCAGATATAAACCAAGGTCGAAAGGACCACAATGAAAACGACCATACGGGCCACTGCCCAAATCCTGTGCACACCTGTACACACCACATATCATATATCATATATCCATCACATACATATATATAAGTCACACAACCAATCCTGTCACGGTATCCAAAGCCACGCGCGTGCTACCCAGGTCTCAATCCGAGTCTTCTCAAAGTCAAGATCAATGTCCACAGACCACTGACCCTACCCGAGATAATAGTAATCATAGCCTTCCTGAGAGTAAGGAACCCAACTGGGGGGTGACTCCACTCAGTCGGTGCTCCGTGACTACTCCGGGGTCCACCCAAGCCAACGACCCTCCCCGGAGGAGATAATAGAAGTAAAGGAAGGTAGACGAACATATATATACATAACATAAACATTCATGACCGGTTCCCCTGAACCGTCATGATCCATAATACCCATAATCAGGTAACATGCCGGTTCCCATAAACCGTCACGTACCGTAATAACCAACAAGGGTTCATGCCGGTTCCCATAAACCGTCATGAGCCATGATACCATAACAAGGGTTCATGCCGGTTCCCATAAACCGTCATGAACCTGGGAATCCATTTAAGGTTCCCTGACCTGAAATCAAAACCGTAAAGTGACTGGGTCTCGTACCCGAACATAGGACACCAACTGGGCACCGTGCCCGGAATCTGAGGTCATATGCCCGAGACAAAACCAAATGGGTCTCATACCCGAGTTTATCATTTTGAAATCCAAATTCAGTTCATTTAAATCAATAAAGAAATACAGACCCGTATAAGCACCGTATAAGGCCGAAACCTCGATATACGTGCTTATACGTAACCACATACAAATGCACCCATGGCATCATCAAACAAGTAATAAAACATATAATAAACATTTATGCATGCACCAATTTAGAAAACAAGGTCCACTCACAGACCGTCCGAGCTGCCGCCTCGATTTGCGTGCCATACGGCTCCCCGAGCCGATCACCGTCACCGGGACTCCCAAACCTGTCCAAATCGTAATAGAAGGTTACTAACTACTTAATTAACCTCCCACTAAAGCCCCGTAATTTTCCCGTATTTTTAACTATTTTTAAAACCGAACCTAAACCTTCCGATGCCCCGAAACATATCGAGACGGTGTCCGATCGACACGAAACCAGTCCCAAAATGTTCGTTACATCGAATAGATGATTTCGTATGTTGAACACATCCCCAGAAACCCTAGCACGCGCTGCCACGCGCCGCCCAAAGGCCCCTGCGCGTGGGCTCACGCGCCGCTACAGTACCGTCTTCTTCCTTCGATCGAACCGGTCCGACCGGGCCGGTCCGGTTTTCTCTGCAATTCCGGTCCGCCTGGACCGGTGTAACCGGTCCAAGGCCCTACACTCTTCGTTTTTCGTCCGTTTTCTTCCATTTTAATTCCTAAATTCCTATTTTAATGTTTCCTATCAATCCTAATGAACAAAACAACCTAAAACCGATTAAAACCCGTGTACCCAAAAATCCCCTCACGGTTCAGTTTTTCGAAATCCTCCCCAGAGGTCCCTCAACGTTCAAACCTTCCCAAAACCTTCCTAATGGCTTCTTAACATCCTAACTAATTCATTAAAACAATCAAAAACGACCCATAACCACTAATATTGAAAATGGACAAAATCGGGTAAAACCGATTACCTCGATCTCCTCCTCCTCCGCCGTCCACGGCGGTGCGTCCTGGGCTGGCCACCAGCGTCCACCGGTCCATCCTCACACTCTGGTCTCCCCTATACGATCAATGGGAAGGGTTGAATGGGTTTGGGTGAGAAATGGGATCGGGTAATGAATGGAGGAACAATGGAAAATGGATGCACGGTTGAGTGTTTTGGTGCATGAGTGGGTGAGGTTGGCCAGTGGATGGGTGACAAGTGTCACTCATCCATTGGGCCTCCATTAAATATCTGGGCCCACTAGAGACAAAACTGCACTTTTTGTCTCGTAAAACGTGCCGTCGTGAATAGTAACTAGGAACTTCCGTGAACCGTAACTTCGCCGTCGAACGTCCGAATTCGACGTGCCGCCTGTCTACGGATTCGTATCGTCCTTATCTACGTAACGGTCTTTGGCCCTCGGCCATCGGACCTCCTGGTCAAAAAGTCAACTTTTGACCTCCTATTCACCCAAATTACCAAAATGCCCTTGGGCTTCCGAACGTCATAACTTCTTCTACGAACGTCGGAATTGAACGTGCCACCTGTCTATGAACTCGTGACGTCACGAACTACGTCACGGTCATCGGTCAAAGTCCCTTTGACCGCCCGATCAAAAAGTCAACGTTTTGCCACCACTAGGGGCAAAACGGTCATTTCGCATCGTTCGTCCGATTTAACCTAACTAATCACCGATTAACCTCACTAATCGTGATTAGTCACTAATCTAATCATGGAATTTGGGACGGGTCGTTACACCGGGAGTTCCGTCTCCTGTCAAAAAACATAATACGAGGTTGTTAAAGTTTCCTAAACCCATAGATAACCGCTTGGTACAAACCCGAGCTCTCAAAAATTTTATAATAATTTTTAAATATTAAAAATACACTTCAGACACCCGAAACTACCTCGAATCGGTCTGATTTCCTTAAAACTTACGCCAAAATATTCGTTACATCGAAAGGATAAAAACACATGCTGGCTGTAAACCCAAAATCCCAGCCACGCGCCCCCATGTGCCGCCCAAAACGGTTGCGCGTGGGAGCCACGTGCAACTACAGTGCCTTTTCCTCGCCTGGTTCTCTGCTATTCAAGTCATACCACTCGCGACTCGACCCGGGTTTATTTACTCATTTTTTCAGTCTTTTTTCAATTCTGTTTCGACCATAATACTCTATTCTAATATAGAAGAAGATCTGTATAATTAAAATAGGGGACATAACCTTAGAAACAGCTCGACCAAGTGATGACTCATGACTAACCTGCATCTCTCGGTTTCTGGGTGATTTCAGCATTCCAGACCTCTCTTAGGCAGTCTGTTACAGTTGCAGAGACTTGAGGAGATGATAGAGAGCTTGGTTTTAAGCTTACTTGTCGAAAATCGGTCCAGCAACCCCAAACCTAAAAGAAACCGTACGGGTCCCCTGTTTTTCTCTTAATTACATTCCACGATCAGCCACCTCCATTCCTCTCGTTGGCTTTGTTTTTCTTTGGTCTCACTTTCTACTCATTCCTTTCTCCTTCTCCCTTATTTCTTCCTTTCCGTTTTTTCTTATTTTTCTTCTCGGCCTTGTACCCTTTTGCACAGCACACACACACACACACACACACACACACACACACACACACACACACACACACAAAACCCAAGTCGGTGCACCAAGTCCAAACAGATAAGGGACACTTGTCCCAAACCAATTCATCCAAAACCAAAAAGATCTCACAAAGAAAATTACCAAAATACCATTCCTTGCAAAATTACCATATTGCCCTTACGTACTTTAGTTCTGAAACGTATTCGTCTGATCTTCGTTTTCGGCATGCTGCCTCTCAACGTACTCGAGAGACCAAGACCTTCCTAACGACATTTTCGAAATCGCAAAAGACCGTCCCACTCGCAAAGTCAACATTTTGACTTGACAAAAAAAAGTCAACTCTTCAACTTAGAGGTAAAATTGTCACTTTCCAATTCCTAAGAAGTCCGGGTCATTACACACCTACACAGTCGGTGCACACCCTCCTAAGAGATAAGTGACACTTGTCACTATCTCAACCATGCATGAAAAAATATCTCAAGGAAAATTACTAAAATAACCCTATACCCAAATTACCAAAATGCCTCCTACATAATCTAGACTCGGAATGAAACCGTCCAAACTCCGTTTCTAGCATGCCGCCTGTCGATATACTCGGGAGGCCGAGACTTTCATAATGGTATTCTCGAATTACCTAAACGAGGTTGCGATAAAAAGTCAACACTTTGACTTTGTTGACTTTCAGGGGCAAAATGGTCAATTTCATTTGACTTTTTCGATTTTACTCTCGTTGAAAGTTCGGGTCGTTACACCAGCACCACACCGGTATCCCTTTACTTTTACCTTCTCTCTATGCGGGTCTTCCTACTACGAGAAGAATAGCTAAAAATGTCCAACAAAACGAGTTTAAGTTGAGTAATTTAGTACACCATCAACGTGCTAGCCAGACTTATGTCATACTTTTGTTTACCAGCGAAAAACGAAACAAATTTTATGTAAGGCAAAAAATGGAAAATTTTAAAATAGCTGAAAATGGAAAATTTTTATGTCGTTCACGCCGAGGAAATGGGAAACAGAGTAGTTTTTGTAGGACCACAAGAAAGGAGCAAAGAAAGTAAGTCGCAGACCAAATAAATTTAAAAACAAAAGCAGGCTCGCAGTTACGACATGCTTTGCAAATCGTCCGTCAGGAACCGTCATGGCAACCACGTAATTTATTTAAATTACATGGGCATATCAATAGCCGCTCCGATATTTCCACAACAGTGATGCGTCTTCCATGCGAAGCCGAAATCTTCCCTCTTTAGCTCCCCCGTCCCATACAAACAAACACAACATACTGCCTTATCCACCGTTCATTTGTCCAGCTCACCGATCCGCGCTTTGATAATCCAACGGTCCACCGTTCATTTGTCCAGCTCACCGATCCGCGCTTTGATAATCCAACGGTCCAGAGTCCTTCAATAATTCACATCGGCTAAAGGCTAAAACCATTGCGTAGGTTCAGCCCCCGAACCCTAGCCACGGAGCCCGAAGACTAACGAGCCCTTCTAGAGGTTTATCCCGATTCACCCACTCGCCCAATACCAATAGGAGGGAGAGAGAAAGGGGGAGAGAGGAATTTTCGTTTCATTTTAGGTCCTTTTCTTCTTCTTGTTTTTGCTCTAGGAGCATTTCCTACTTGCAGAAGAGACTCCGTACATCTTGAAATTAGGGTTTTAAAGCGGTTCAGAGCAAAAAGCTTTTGAATTCTTGTTGTCTTGATCTTCAATTTAAGATTTTGGGATACAGCTAGGATTAGAGTTTTTGCTCTCCTTTTGTTCTCTTCCTGGTGCTTGAGAAATTAATGCTCGATTTCTCCTTTTTTTTTTCCTTCTGAAAATATACACAAAAAAAGGTATAAATTGATAGTTTGTTCGTTGTATGAGATAAATAGGGTTCGAATTTGATGGATGAGATCTGGGAGCGAGCTGTGGAAACAGCGCTAGAGGGCCAGACGGACCACGCCGCGGCTCGAGCCCTAACTCTAGACGGTGCTGTTAAGTGCGTTCAGGGTCGTTTGCCCCCTCCGACCCTTCTTGAAAAGTTCCAGAACCTTCAGCATCTGTCGATTGCAAACGTCGGTGTTTCGTCCTTGGAGCAGTTCCCGAGGCTCCCGAGTCTCCAGAAGCTCATTCTCTCTGATAATCGCATCGCTGGTGGCCTTGAATATCTCGTAGAAGCGGGCCTCGACTCGCTGAGGGACCTTGACCTCTCGAACAACCGGATTCAAAATGTCGAAGATCTGGCTCCGCTTGCCGAGCTCAAGCTCGTCTCCCTTGATCTGTATGAGTGTCCCGTCACGCATGTCAAAGATTACCGATCTAGGGTTTTTGGATTGATTAAGTCCTTAAAGTATTTGGATAAGATGGACGCGGATGAGAATGAGAGGCCAGAGTCTGATGATGAGGAGGAAGAAGAAGAGGACGAAGAGGATGATCCTGGGAGCGGTGAAGTCGACGGTGAGGATCGGCGTTCCAGGATGAACAATGGCCATAGTGAGGTGGTTGATGGAGTTGTTGATGTGGATGATGATGAAGAGAGTGATGCAGATGAGGAGGAGACGGTGATTTCTGGGAGAGCGAACGGACAAAATCACGCCACGGAGAACGGGTTCCAGGTCGAGGAGGTGGTAGGCGAAGATGGTGACGAGGATGAGGAAGATGGGGATGATGACGCCGAGAATGATTCAGGTGAGGAAATCGATGAAGACGTTGAGGATGATGATGTGGTCGAGGTTCATGAGATTGATGATAGTGACGATGAGGAAGATGGGGTTGAGTACGACGAGGACGACGAGGACGACGATGACGAGGACGACGATGAAGATGACGAGGAAGAGGAGGTGGACAATGATGAGGGTGATCTTGCAGAGCCAGAGAGTACAGGGCGGTTGACGAGCACGGAAGGAGAAATTGATGGGCATGAACAAGGGGAGGATGATGCAGATGAAGATGATAATGGAGAGACTGGGGAGGAAGAGCAGTTAGTGGAAGAGGATGGAGAGTTTGAAGATGGTGATGAAGAGGTGAGAAGTGAATAGATTTAGATTATAATGTTTGGTGGTTTTTACGGATTGTTATAGTCTCTATTGCTTTTTATTTTGTTATCGGTAATTGCGTATTGCTGATGCTCTTTTAGATTACAGGAGAACAGAGACGTGGCTGCTGTTGTAATTATGCCATGAGCATCTTTCTGCATATGGACTGAAAGTGGTTGTTGTGCCCATAGATCTGAGTGTATTTGTTGATTGGTTTTCTTATAGGTTTGGGAGGATTTGTCTTTTGAGTGTATGCTCCTTCGATACCATGAAACTAATTTGTGCTTTTGTGTGCTTACGAGTGTGAAGTATATTTTGAAAGTTTCAAACTTTTGTAGGTTTTAGGCCGTTCTTCTCTATTCCTAGCTAATTGGCTTAGTTTGAAATTACAGAACATTTGTGTGCAATAAATTTGGAAAAACATATCTTTTAAGGTAAATGGCGGATCGTGCCTTTTAAAAACCCCTGCATTTTTATTGGGTCTTAAAAATAAAAATTGTTAGTGTCATTGCCCTCCTAACCTTCATTTTTGACCTGTTCTTATGTGTCATGTAAAGTGTTGCTGGGATTTCTGTTTTATTTCTTTGACTCTTCCAAGTGTAAATCTGTGGTTTTGAATTTATTGTTATTAACCACGAGAGTTTTGAAAGCCTTTTTTCCCTCCCTCATTGTTTTCTTCATTTTTTTTGTGGTAAATTTTATTTTATTGCAATTACACCTGAATCATAGTTTAGTGATTTTTTCGTTGCTTTTCCATTGCTGTTATGTCAGAACCCAATTTGTTGATTTAGTTCTCAGTCTTCCTCCTATGTCAAGTTACATGATTTTATAGTCTTGCTCTAAGCTTTTGTTTTGTAAGGTGCACTTCTTTTCCAGTTTTTGATGTGGATGGCCTTTACTGAAGTGTCCTTAAGTTTTGTCCATCTCTTTAATGCAAAAGACTGATTCGTTTGATTATTAAGTTTGTTGTCTAATTTTAGTTTGTTTTCCAATTTATAATTATTGACTTTATCATTGTTTCCTAAATCTTATCAACTGACGTAAGCATTTTTGGTGGCAGGAAGAGGACTATGGTGCTGGTTACTTGGTTCAACCCGTGGCACAGGCTGGGGAAGAAGATGCTGGGGCCAGTGACATGGACCGAGGAAATGATGAAGTGGGTGGTGAAGAGGAGGAAGAAGAGGTCGAGGAAGTCGAAGATGACGAAGAGGATGAAGTTCAGGAGTTGCCGCTACCACCCTCTTCTTCGTCTTCACTGAAAAGAAAGAGAGACAAAGCTGCAGATTCGGATGAGAATAGTGAGGACGATGAAGAAGACGATGATGTTGAGTACAGCAAGTCCTCAAAGAAGCATCGTTGACAGTCAGAGTAATGTGGTTAATGTTCAATGTTTTCTTCTTGATGATGATGATGCGTTTTTCTTTTTTCTTTTCTTTTTCTAGTTGGAAAACATAGAACCTCAAGAGATCTAGGGTTTTAGATTGGTTGGTAGTCGAACTGTTAGTAGTGATTTTATTGCTGATCCATCTTTGGACAAAACATATATATATATATATATATATAATGATCAGCGAAGGAATGTTTTCAAGTTCAAAAAGTCGTTAGTTTTTTTATCCCTCTTATAGCCGTTGCTCTGTTATTTCAAATGACAGTTATGATGCCCGGTTTCTGTTGGGGAAGAGTCGGTTTCAAATGGGGGTTGGATGGAGGGAGGGAGGAAAGGGCTGTAGGAACGGGAGCTTATGGAGGGAAAAATGAACTTGAAAATTGTCATTTTTTTTTTGGCTTCTATTTTCTTTGGGAATTTTTTTTTTGGTTGGGGTTGGGAATTTTTTTTGGGAGGGGCATGTAAAAATGCTTCGTTTTGTTTAGTTTTTATATTAGGTTTGTTCCATTGAGAGAGCAACTTGGGTGCTTCGAGTCCTATGGGTGCTTTGCTTTTATTTTATATATTATCCAGCAGGTGACGTGTTACACCAGGTGGCAATGATTGTGAGGTTTTTGATGCCCATGTGACATGCGGACCTAAGATTTTGTGTCAATCTCTGATCCAACGAGTACAGCGTAAACATCATACAATTGGTTATATGGAATCTCTCCTCTTGTTGCTAATCATCCGTGCCTGAAATGATTTGATTCCAATGGATTGCGTACAAATGCAACTTGTAAATAAAAATATTAATTACCAAACCATTGTTGAAGCTCAAGCTGCAAAGCTAGCCGCTAGCCTACCATTTCATAACCTGCTCTTCCACCGTCACATGCTAATTTTCCGATGGCAGAGTAACACCGCCACCTCAGTAAAAAAAATCCTCCGTTGGCTGGTGAAAGTCGGTCAACTTAATTTCAACACTTGAATCAACGTAAAAATTAACTGGTTAAATTTTTTGTTATTTGGTTGGATAAGGCAGTACCACTTCTGGCCCTTCCGTTTCTCATAAATTCGTACCAATAGTTAAAAATTGTGAGTTCATCAAATTAGCATCCCTCTCTCTGAAGGATGATGCTACTCTCTCCAGCATCCTCCTCACCATTACCACACCCACTCCACAATTTCAATGTCAGACAGAGAACACCGCCAACACCCACCAGATTGCAAGCCCCGTTGAAAATCTCAAGCAAGGCAAAGGAAACAGGCGATGATATCGGAAGCAGCCCCATTGCAGAGTATGCTGCCATAGCTGGTGGCTTAGTCTCCACCCCGGTGATTGGCTGGTCGCTCTACACCCTCAAAACCACGGGCTGCGGCCTGCCACCTGGACCAGGTGGCTCACTCGGTGCCCTGGAGGGCGTGAGCTACTTAGCCGTGGTTGGGATTGTGGGTTGGTCATTGTATACCAAGACCAAGACTGGGTCTGGGCTGCCCAATGGACCCTTCGGCCTATTGGGTGCAGTTGAAGGTCTGTCTTACTTGTCCCTGCTCTCCATTTTGGCTGTGTTTGGGCTGCAGTTTTTTCAGCAGGGCTCCATCCCAGGACCTCTCCCAACTGACCAGTGCTTTGGATGATGATGATGATGATGATGATGATGTGTTAGATTATCATTGGCCACTACAATTCTATCTTTCTTGTGTTCTGTGGACATGGCTGGTCCATTAAGTTGTCGTTGCTTCTAAAAGTGCTAGTAGGCTGTAATTGTCACTATCTAGAAAAAATGCCATTACAGACGTTCCCTAATCTTCATTGTTTCTTTCATCTTTTGCCGACGTCTCCAACTCCATTTTGGTGTCCGCCTGTCATTTGACCCCAATATGTAAGTAATGTAGGAAAGAAACTCAATTTTGCTACCCCTAAAACTCAACATTGCTACCCCTAAAACTCAACATTGCTACGTTATTTATTACCAATGTTGTTTCTTCCTCACACGCGAGTTCTTGCAAACTTATTACACGTCAGTGATTCAAGAGCTGAACTTTAATTAGAAAACAAAATATAGAAGAATAGGTCAAACAGCAGCTTTTTTTTTCTTGTGATTTGTCTTAAAAAAAAAAAAGTATACTTGCGCTTTTGAATTCTTCAGTTTACTACTTAAGAATATGTTTGGATGAAAGATTTTTAGTTTAATGAGAATTTACAAAATTTGATAATTTGCAATTCCATATTTACAATTTCCATGATTTGTAAATTCTAACGTTTGGATATTAATGTTAAAAATCATGGAAATTAAAATTTCATTTGTTTTAACTCATCATTTGAAAAATTCTGTCTCTTAAGACATCATTTCAACTCATCATTTGGAACATCCAAATTCTTAGTTTCTATTCTTTTGGAATTTGTAAATTCCAACTTTTATTATCCAAACAAAGAAATTGGAGAATAGGAATTATAAAATTCTAACTTTTTATTAAATTCTTTGTTATTTTCCTTTATTCAAACACACCCCAAAGTTTCTTTTTCCTTTTATATTTTTGTTCTCCATCACAGTTTCTATTAAATTTTCCGGTAAATTGTCTAAAATGAAGCCACAAGTTAGGAGGCATTTAATGACCATTTAGTTTTAGTACTTATTTTTCATTTTTTATGCTTGATGTAGAAGGAAATATGGATGAATAAAGATGAAGGAATGATAGATGGAAGAAGTGAGGAACAAATGTTAAGATTCGTGGACAAAATTAAAACGAAAACTTACTTTTTGTTTCATTTTTTTTTTTTTCACTTCATTATTCCTCATTTGTTTCTATTCTAGAGGGATGGCCAAATATCGAATAAGAATAGCAAAGCTTAAAGACAAAGAAAATTTTGAAAACGAAACGTTTATTTGAAGTAAATCACAAAGTATTTTTTTCTGTCAAAAGAATATTTCATATTAGAGATAAATCGAAACATGAAGCCAAAACATTAAACAACGAATAAGGTTCTAGGCCAAGCTGAGGAGGGATGGTGGCACAACTCCCAGTTACCTTTATTGGAGGACTTTGAATGAAATGGAAAGTACATACATTAAATTGTCTTCTCATCTCTGAGATGTTATGGAGAAGTCCATTAATGTTAATGCCTTCAGCCTGCAAACTAGATCGAAAAGGAATGTCATGCTGCCCTCCACCAGCCTAAAAAATGCCGTCGTAGGTCCTAGCGAGCCAACCATAGGCATCCAGCCTTATCGTTGCCGTCCAAGTGCCATCGCAGTTAACCTTTAAAAACCTCTTATCTGGTCTTCTCCAGCCCGTGTCTTGCAACTCCGGCGGCTGACGTGACAAGGGAAGCATCATCGACACAGCATGCTGACAGAACTCATTAAACTCACTGACCTGGCTCAACATGAGCGAGATTGCCTCATCAGGAGGAGCAAATATGTCTTGATAGCACACTATGTTTCGACTTTGCTAGAGCCTCCATAAGCTGAAGGCCAGAAACTATAGTGGCTCTCCGTCCTTGGCCTTCCGCTTGAGCATGTCATACAAGGCACACCAATACGTACTAAATTAAGCCCCCTCGAAACGTCTTATATCTAATTGTAAAGGAGAACCAAACTAGAGGAGCATAGCATACTTGTATTTAAAAAACAAATGAACCTGGGTCTCACCATCGTCACCACAGTGCATGAAGATGTTTAAAACTGGAGCCTTACTCTTGAGCAAATTGTGTCTAATTGCAAGAAAGTCCCTACAACACCGCCAAACAAAGGAACAGATCTTGGTGGGGACGTCATGCTTCCAAATCCCACGCCACACTGTCCTAGCATCCCCACGGTCACTGGATTCCCCTTCTCCTTTTATTCTAAAGTCTCCATTTATATTCATCTCCTTAGCCACGAAATAACCAGGCCTTACTGTGAACTTATCTGAGCCATGGAAGTGCCAAACAAGTTTATCAGGACACCCAAATCTGCTTAGAGGCAGAGTACATATGCACTAGGATTCATCAATATTGAAATTTCCCTTCATTGTCTCGGTTTTTCACTGATGGTTAGCAGCATCAATCAAATGTCGCGGTGCCTTGATAGTGGTTTGAATGATCGGTTCAAGGGCAACTGTAGGCCCTGGGTAATTCGGATGTGCTTCTCATCTCTCACTCTCCATCATAAGCCCGCTTCTAGTACTTTTTGTGACACACCTCGACCTATAACGTCCATTTAAGGTACGTGGGTCAAGTCGTGCTGGCCGACATCTCGACGGAGAGGTCCAGATGATGAAAGCCAAGTGAATAAAACAATATGTTTTAGTGAGTCGAGTGAAATACAACCAGTCAAAACCGATTACATTTCACCCCACAACGGAAGAATAGAGCGGGGACATAGGCTTGGTGATTATACCGTTACCTTACTACCTGAAATACCTGGTCGTCACCACGCCACTTAAAAACTCGGGAGCGGATGTCAGCGCAGTTACTAAGCCTCCTCGAAATGCGTGCATACCAGCGGTACCTGAAGGGTTAAAAAACAAAGGGTGAGTGGACCCAATATTTTATTTCAGTGTAAAACCTTTCATAGTAAAATAACTTTAACCACCCCCCCCCCCCCCCCCCCCCCCCCACCCAAACAAAAACCTTTTCCCAAAACCAAAAACGCAGTTTAAACTTGCACGTTCTATGAGAAATAATAATAAAATAAACATCAATCACAATAATCAACCCGAAGTATAAGATAACATGTATGAACCACAATCTAATTGCTCATAAGTCACCCGAGGCATACACTCATGCTAGGCTAGGTATCTATAAACTCTATAAACTCGTGTACCTTAACTACGTATAAGTTGGGAGCTAAGTACAGTCACCTCATGTCCCCTAAAGCTCAAGGACAAGCTGGCACATATTAACTAGTATTACGAGCTGGGTGAGTGAACAATCACATGGAAACTAGCCTGTGGCCACTTAGACGGGTACAGAGATATCAACGACTCCTATATGGCTCTAAGGTACTAACTCAACAATGTACCGAAACTCAATATGCACAAATACCAAGAATGCTAAACAATCATGCAAATGCATTAAATATCTAAACTAGGCATACTCGGTAACATTATCACATCACATAAAATATTAGTGCATCTCACCTTTTGCACATTTAGTATATAATCCTTCATGGACCATATTGCACATCACTTACCATAGCACAACAAGAATTTTGTACCCCATGGCACACATCGCAATATAAACATGTCACACATAATCATATTCGAGCACATATCATTAAGTGGGCATATTCATTGTTATCTTTAATTAATCCAAATTAGGCAATTAAGCATGCTCAGTAAATATATAGCACAAACATCTTAAAACATGCGAGTATATAGTTTAATAAAACAAGTTTAGGGAAATGGATCCACTCACAAACTTGTTGAGAAGCCGAAATCACCTGACTTATCAAGCTCACCCAAACTCCAAGTCCGAATAACCCTACCGCAATTAACCGTAAAGGTCACTAATCAATTACAACCCAAATCCTTAAGGAAACTCTTACTAGGGTGGTTGGAAACGACACTTAAAATGCTTGAATGGGTTGGAAAAGCACGAAAAACTGTGCAAAATGGCCTAAAACAGTGCCTAAGCGTCGTCGTAGGCTAGAAAAGGCCTCCACGTGTTGACACGTGCCGATGGAGGGTTAGAAAACCCTCGCACGTGCCTCCACGAGTTTGTAGGGAGCCCCACGCACCGTCCACACACATCTCAACCTCCTTGTGTGTTGCTACAGTACTCCTATGCATTACACGTGTGGAAATAATCCCTGAAATATTCCACTAATGGTTCGTTAGTTTGACCATTAAGTTTGACTAGTTGTTGACCAACGGTGACCATCGTCGCTAGAGCATCCTAGGAGACGATGACTGGACCGCCAGTGCCGTCGTCCACGATGGCTAGAATCTGGAATTTTCGCCGAAAAATTCCCAGATTCTGACGAAGTCCAATTTCTTTGATTTTAACTAGAATTTAACATGAAATAAGTAAAAAACGTTTTACTCGACACTAGAAACTGAAATACCAACTTTCAAGTTGAGAAACTATCTGCTTCGGTCGTAAAAACATTGAGAAAGATTTGACTTCGTAACTTTGGTCACCATCCATTGCCATCATACCTTTCTTGAAAGCGACATGCAATTAGTTCAAAACGTAGCTCGCACCACAAGGATTAATATGGTTTAAGTTTCAAGGTCTAGGATTACCTGAAGAGGGTTGAGTCGTGAGGGATAAAGAATCCGGTCACCTCGGGTCACCACAGATCCTCGCACAATACATAAGAAATTGAGTTAGAAAGTATTCCTAAACATGAATACTATGATGGCGAGATTAAAAGGACCAAACTCACCTTAAGATACCTCCAATCTCATTGAAAGCAACCGTGTCTAAGTTGGGTTCATCTCGGGTCTGTCACACATCTCTTCCCATCGTGTCTATTGGCATTACAAGTTGATAGTGCCAGCTTCATCTCATCAAGAGGCAGCTATTAGTCGCGATTTGAGTGCCTAGACTGATTGGTGTTGGCATCGCGAAAAGGGGGAAGGTGGGCAGTGCTCTATTTCTTTTGGTGAGGCCGAGAGGCTGACTTGGTATTCAAGGAAGGGGACAGAAGGAAACCAACATTGGGCAACATTGGCTGGTCTCATAGTGGCGATGGAAAATTCATGGCTTCACGGTGTTCTCTAGTTAATGAATCAGTGGAGAAAATGAGTGGCGTGTGTGTGGGTTCTAGGTGTTTCTAGTGTGTGTGTGTGTGTGTGTGTGTGTGTGTGTGTGTGTGTGTGTGTGTGTGTGTGTGTGTGTGTGTGTGTGAGTGTGAACCGTGTTGGAGAAATCAGTGACACCACAACGAATGATATGTCTTTGGGTTCATAGGCTATTGGGCCCAAAGTGAAGTGTGAGAGAGAGAGATTAGAGATGAATGTTATAGGCTAAGGACTTAGACCTAACAAAAGTGTTCACAAATCCTTAATTGGACAAATTCCTAATCTATTGATGTATTGCGCCCCCAAAATAGTAACTCACAAGACCCAGACCAACCCAAAGAAGACCAACACAAGCCCAAATAAAATCCAAGTTGGGCATATATGGGTAAAATGGTAATGTCTACATTTTCGATTTTGAATTTTTGATACGGGATGTTCAACCAATTGGCGACCCAGTGCAACTCTTTCAGTTATCACAGTGGTCAAAGTGCAGATAAGGAATAAGTATGTTCAACCTATTGCTAGTTAACAAGATACAAGAACGCAACCTAAACATTAGTCATGTGGATTCTTCAAGTAACTTACTTAATTAAGTGATCCTTCTACTCCCTAAATTCAATACGGGCATAGGGAGAAATTGTTAGGACCCAACTGACAAGACCCATCCAGATTATCCCTCGATAACCGTGACAGATCCTGCTCCCGTCTGACAATAACTCGAAAGTACCAAAAGTAGTTTCAAATATATACATATAACACATATAAACGATAACATGTCAGACAAGGGATAGTTTAGTATTCTGAGACCGTTGACCTAGTCAACAGGTTTACAGAGCATAGGAAATATTTACATGTAGGGAGCAAAATCCTACGCTGCAAAGTGTTTGAGTACGCAACGGTCCGTTTATTCCTCAGCCTCGATATTAGCCTCAGTACCTGTGCACTGGCCTGGAGGGCAAATAAAACATCAAAGGTGTGAGTGGACAAAATTCAAGTTTAGAAATACATTTATCAAAATATAGTCTTACCCTCCAGTTTTCACAAACATGCATGCATATCATAACTCATAAATCAAATAATTAAGATATGAATATAAATCTCAAACATCAATAAAAACATAGGATCCAGGTCCAATATAGAGTCACGTTATCCCTGCAACGCGTGCAAATCAATAGGCTCAAGGACCGCTCAAATCCCGAGCATCCGCCGTTGTGAACACATCACCAGCCGGCAATCCGGATCTCGTGAACACATCACTTACCGATCTATATATAATCCAGCACATCTGATTTGAGTCAAGCCTCCCTCGGCTGCTCGACAAAGATCGTTCTACGTGACCTCTTCGGGGTAAACACTTCCATCCTGAAGGCGAGCGTTATCTCTAGGGTGCATTTTGGGGAAAACATATTCCACACCGAAAGCCCTCATATAGCATCATCATGAAAACCAGTAAAACCAGTTGCAATTTATATCAAAACCATTTTTGAACTGGGCTTCAAGCCCAAAAACACTTTTCTCAAATCTATAAACCAATTCACGCAAACTGCACAATCACAATCTCATTCATGATATAAATCCATCAAATCTAATACCAGCCTCAAAATCCGAGTCAAAATCAAGTTCAAACCCCGAGCCTTAGCTCGAAATATCAGTTTCACAATTTTCTCGAAAATCATGCCCAAAAGCATATAAAATAATATAATATTCCAAAAATCCGAAAATCATCATATCAAAACATTAATTATACCAAATCATTTCCAATCATATTATAAAGCATTTAAAACATATATGCATGCATTCAGGGTAGAAAACAAAAGTCCACTCACACACCGTCCAGATTGTTCCGTTTCGAGCTGTTCGTACTCTTCTGACGTCCTGAAAGTATTCGGGCCTGTCAAACAAGTAATATAATATTACTAGCTTATCACATAATCCCCTGTACAAATTTTCTAATCGTCGGAATAAAATAATATTATTTTAAATGTAACCTATACGCTTCGGGTACACAAAACTACTCTCAGTTCATATCCGATTGACCCGAAACCAACGCTAATAGGTCCGTATCATCGAGAGTATCAAAAAGTGTGTTGAACCCTCCTTCAGATTCCCGGTCACGCGCCCTCACGCGCCGCCGCAAGCGGCTGCGCTTGAAATCCACGCGCCGTGAACAGTGCCCTGCTACAGTGTCTCTTCCTCGCCCGTTTCTCTGATATACGGGTCTGCAACCCGCGATCAGACCCGACTCGATTTCCTTCAATTCCAACTCAATTTCTTCCGTTCTTTCATCCATTAATATCAGTTCAATCTAATTTACAGGTCTATAGGTTCAATTTAATCAAATAAGCCCTAGAACGTCTCGACTCAAGATGAACACCCGTCGGGTTTGGATTCAGGTCCTATCCAAAAAGCACCTGTTTCCTTCAATTGTTCATACCAGAAGCATCATAGGATTATTATAAACACAAAATTGAGATCAATTTCATGCGTTATTACCTCTAAGTCACTGAACTCAAGCTCAATTTTCCGAACTAGTTGCAGAGTCTGTTCATCCCCAATTCAGCTCCAATTTTTGTTCCAGTTGATTGGGTTCGAGTCGTTCAGCTCCCAGGAAGCTTAATATCACTTCAAATTGGAACGAAACCGTCTCAAAATTCAAGTTCGAAAATGAAGATTTTGAGGGATTTTCGGTTAGGTTCAGTCGGGTAGTTCTTGGGTTTATCTGGTCCCCTTTCGGTTTTTCACTCTTCAATTGGGTTAATTACTTGCTCAATTACTCTCTGGTTGCAACAGCATTCGATCAAGGTGGAAGGGAAGTATCGGTGCTCTCTGTTATGAGGTTTGGTGTTAAGCGAATACTGTTCATCAATTATCAACTCATTAACCTCCATTAACTAATTAATTATAATTCCTAAGTGCCACTAATCTTCAACAACAAGTGACATGTGTCACTTGATAAAATACATGAATCACCGCAGGGTTGAATCAGCAATTAAAGTGAAATGATAATTATCCTTCCACCGTTTACTCATAACCCACATAAAATTACCATTTTACCCTTGTGGTCACAAATGACCATTTTGCCCCTGAACTTCTCAAACCCATAACTTCTTCATACGAGCTCCGTTTTCGACGTGCCACCTGTCTACGGATTCAGCGTTCTGAGACCTACACAATGGTACTCGAAAAATGTGCAAAAAGTATTTTAAACAAAAAGTCAACTTTTAGCCATATTCCATCAAGGGTAAAAATGTCATTTTCACATTATTTTAATATTTTACAAGTTTTGGATTTTTCAGGGCGTTACACCAACCCTCTTCTGTCAGGTCCCGACTCATCTAGCACGATATTGTCCGCTTTGGGCCTTCTTACTTTTACCCTCACGGTTTTGTTTTCAGGAGCTCACGGTGCAACTTCCGAGGGGGTCACCCAACATGGAATTGCACCAGCCTCAACTCACTTAACTTTGGAGTTCCAACCGAACCCAAAGCCAATGAGCTCCCAAAAAACCTCGTACTAGATACGTGTGTGCCTACACCTTTAAGGCATACCACCATTCCCTTCCCAGACCATTCCCCTTGCAGGAATGTGGGATTGTTCACCGTTCCCTTCAGGACACGGGTCTTACAATCCATCCCAGTTAGGGCCCAGCGTCCTCGCTGACACACTTCCGGGTCGGGGTCTGACTCTGATACCATTATGTCAGGACCCAACCCTCATCTATCAGGTCCCGACTCATCTAGCACGATATTGTCCGCTTTGGGCCTACTTGCTTTTAACCTCACGGTTTTGTTTTCAGGAGCTCACGGTGTAACTTCCCAGGGGGTCACCCAACATGGAATTGCACCAGTCTCAACTCACTTAACTTTGGAGTTCCAACCGAACCCAAAGCCAATGAACTCCCAAAAGGCCTCGTACTAGATAGGTGTGTGCCTACACCTTTAAGGCACACCAGCATTCCCTTTCCAGACCATTCCCCTCGCAGGAATATGGGATTGTTCACCGTTCCCTTTAGGACATGGGTCTTACAGAAACACCATATGCAAAATCGGGTTCGATTTGATCTCTGGGAAAGGGTGTATAACGTGACACACCTTTGGTTGATGGTTCGTAACTATCGGTTTTGTAGGTTTCTCCCAATATTTGACAAGTCTGGATAGTATTCTAGACAAGGAGATATTAATTTTCGTGAAAGTTCATCGTAGCTAATAAGTCCAAAAATGCCGTAAAGCCTCAACCACCGGCCCACTAAAACATCGTAAAACCCCAGAAAGGCATGGAGTGGTGTAAGGACACCAAAGTCCATACCTTGTAACTTAGTGATGATTTTGTTCATGAGCATACCAAACCCCTAGATCTATCTCGTTAGTGGTAAAATTCCTCCGCAAGGTGGTATTAAGGTCCTCAACTTCTGACAAAACCATAAATAATCAAAATCTCAAATCTCAATCGGTACGGTTTAAGACTATAGCTCTAAAAAGCAAAGAGATCATCGAATGATTAGGGACGTCACTCCACTACCCGAGTGGCGTAAGAGAAAAGAGACTTTGGGAAGGGATCATCGAAAAGGAAGCTTAACCAAGCACTAGCGTAACTACCCGTCCTGAATTTCGGGATTAGATTAGTGGGGTACTTTCGGACGGACGGTGCAAAATGATGATTTTGCCCTTGGAATGGGCAAAATAATGACTTTTCGTTATGCCGGTCAAATGGACTTTGGTCGATGACTATGACGTAGTTCGGGACATCACGAGTTCATAGACAGGTGGCACGTCCGATTCCGTCGTTCGAGGAAGAAGTTATGACGTTCGGAAGTGGAGGGGTATTTTGGTAATTTGGTTAAAAAGGGGCAAATAGTTGACTTTTGAATCGGGAGATTCGATGACAGAGGGACGAGGACCATTACGTAGATCAGGTCGATACGAATCCGTAGACAGGCGGCATGACACGACCCATCCCAATCCCCCCCGGGATTACCATGGAATGTGACGTGCTCCCGTCTGACAAGAGGCGCCAGACAAGGGATAACCGATTGCTATTGCCCAAACGGGCTTCCAGAGTGCGTAAGGATCGATGGAGGAGGTGTGCGATGCTCAAGTCTCTGCTGCAGTCGTATTCGGAATCAACCTGAAGGGCATTGAAAACAAAAGCTGTGAGTGGACGAAAATAAACAAGTCTGTTTAAAACATTTATAAGACATTTATGCCCCTCAGTAAAATCATATGCATGCACCAAAACCAATAATCCCATATTTATTTAGAAATAACCGTTAGGGCCTTAGCCCGGAAACCAAAGCCTAGTTTCAATTTCCAAAAATAAATCCAAGAGTTATTTCATAAATCCAGTATTATGAACCATAAGGCATATAATATAAACCATAACCATAGTTTTAGCCACTGCACTATACACTCCAATCCGACATCCCTGATGTCTGACGTCCCTGACGTCAATAAGGTCACAATCACAAGGCTACGCGTGCCACTCGGGTCTCAATTTTCCGAGTTAAATCCCCGAACCCCGTTCGGGTACAGCATCACCTGATGCAGCATCACCTGATGCTTAGCGTCATAGACGCTGGACGTACTAGACGCCCGTGACCTCTCCGGGGTACCTCGCCGGAGGAGACAATATAATATGGAAGGATCTATACAGTGCAGTACTAAATACATTTTATCGATATCCACATGCAAAACATATAGGTATACATAGATAAAATCCGAACCATTCGTTACGTTTCATCAAACGGGTCTCATGCCCAAATACCGTGAAACGTGCCATAACCGAAATATCATCAAAACCATTTATAGATTCCAGCATGTGAACATATATAAAATGTAACCCAGGAAACATTTATTCAATTCCATTTTAGGGTCCCCGACCCGCAATCACGTGTAGAAATCAACTGGGCCCCTGGCCCGATTCCACAAGTTAACTGGGCCCCTGGCCCGATCCACATGTTAACTGGGCCCCTGGCCCGATTTCATAGTTCAACTGGGCCCCTGGCCCGATTTTACATTATTCAAGTTCGTAACCGTTTCATGAAATCATATCCAACCACATTTATGGAAATCGGTGCAAATCCAGAAAACCTCGGTTTTCGTGCAAATACGTAATTTACCTCGAAATACGTGAAATCATTTAAAATTCACCGATATCCAAAGTAAATCATTTAATCATAATTATAACAATCATAAAATAGTTATGCATGCATCGAGTTTAGGAAACCAATGTCCACTCACAGACCGTTTAACCGAGCGCCTCGATACGCGTGCCATAGGCCTTCCCGGGCCACACCACCAACACCGGGACTCCCAATCCTGTTCAAATCACATTAGAGGATCACTAACCTCATCATTAACATCCTATTCAAGTCCCTTAATTTTCCCGAATATTTAAGTATTTTTAAACTCGATTTAAAACCTTCGGACATCCCGAACAATATCGAGACGGTGTCCGATCGACACGAAACCAATCCCAAAATGTTCGTTACATTGTATAGGACAAAAGTCATGTTGATCATACCTCGGGATTCGCACTCACGCGCCCCCACGCGCCACCGCAAGCGGCTGCGCGTGGAAGCCACGCGCCAGCTACAGTACCCGCACAGTCATCCCTCTCACCCGTTTGTCTGTAAAACGGGTTGAAAAACCCGCGAACAGACCCGGTCCAATTACACCCAATTCGACATCAAATCCATCCGTTCTTTCAACTGATCCCTTGTAATCAATCACCATTTAAGTTCTGTAAATTGAATTACACAATTTAGGGTCCAAATCCTCACGACTCTCGATCGATTCTTGACGGGTTTCCAATTCGGGTTCACCGATTCCGTCCCTGATTTCCAAATTAATTCATAGAGTAAGCATCGTGAGAGTGTAAGGGATGTTTCTGCACAATCAATTTGATGAATTCACACCTCTAACCTGTTGAACTCAAGCTCGAAATGAAGCTGCCATGGAAGCTCCGTTCTCCTTCAATCCGACACGGTTTCCCGTCGTTCTTGCGGCAAAACTGATCGTTTTGATCCCAGAAGTCGAACTGAATCAACAATTTCAATCCTCACGGCTCAAATCATCCATTTCGAATTTCCCTCCCAAAAACTAAATTTTCGATTTCTCAGTCTCCCTCACTCAGTCACTCCCCCGTGTAATCCCAGGCTGAAACAAATTCAATCCTCTCCAATTTTCGTTCACAAAATCAGTGGATAGGGAGGGGATTAAGGGTAGAAGAAATTTGAAGTTTTGGTGTACACGGTTAAGGACTGATCAGAAATAGAAGGGAGGAATGAGATGGACGGCTGTGATGCAATCTGGGGAGTTAGATGGATGGTTCAGATCAAAAGCAGGGATTTAATTCTAAATAATTACATAGTGGAACTTTTAGTATATAGTTTATGATTAGTGGATCAAGATCCAATCTAGCCGTCGGATGAGTGACACTTGTCACTCATCCAAGTGTCCTCCAACCACCATTTCAGAATAAAATAATCCACACAGTTACCGAGACGTAACTTCCCCGATTTCACGTTCCAGACCATAACTTCCTCGTACGAAGTCCGATTTCGGCGTGCCGCCTGTCGTTGGATTCGCATCGACGAAACCTCCGTAACGGTCCTTGGCCCTCGGCCATCGGACATCCCGGTCAAAAAGTCAACATTTCCCCTTCTTTCGTCCAAATTACGAAAATGCCCCTGGACTTCCGTACATCATAACTTTCACCACGAACGTCGGAATCGAACGTGCCACCTGTCTATGAACTCGTGACGTCCCGAACTACGTCACGGTCATCGGTCAAAGTTCATTTGACCATCCGAATTAAAAGTCAACGTTTTGCCCACGCCTAGGGGCAAAACGGTCATTTTGCACAATTCGTCCGAAATCACACAACTAATCCCAGATTAGTAAATCACCATTAAATAATATTAAATCCCGATATTCGGGACGGGTCATTACACGGCACGTCGAAATTGGACATCAGACGGGAAAGTTATGGTTCACGGAAGTTTGATTGCACTATACACTCATTACGAGGCAAAGACACTTGGCATTATCTGATTTTTTGACTTTTAAGTGGGACCCATGGATGAGTGACAAGTGCCACTCATCCCATTGGCCCAAACCCCCAATTTGTGGATATAAGATGTGATTGGTGGGTTTACATTAAAATATTAATATTTTAATTATTTTAAAATTCTTACTCCTCTCATCTCTTGATCCTAGCCATTCATCCTATCTTTCTCCTCTCATCTCTGTCGTCCATCTCCCACCTCTGATCATCATCATCTAACTTAATCTCTCTTTCCCCGCGACCACCATTTTCATTTTCTTCTTCTTTCCTCTCAAAACAAAACACACATATCACCACCTCCACCCCATCTCATCCCCAGCTGCTATTATGAAGGATGGACTGAGAGAGTTACCTGAGGGACTGAGGGCACGACGGGGAGGCGGCGGTCCACGGCGGAGGAACCCGAAACCGTGAGGTATTATTTAAAATTTGGAATTTGGGTTCTAATGGGTCTGGATGGATTTCATTAATGGAAATGGGTTTCTGGAGGTCATAGGAACCATTTGGGAGCGAAAACAGAAGCTGTGACGGCAGGAGACGATGGCCACAGTTAGTTGCAGGAGGCCGGTTCTGGTTTCAATCATGGAGGTATCATTTCGACTCATTTTTCCTGTTTTAAATACCTAAAACGATAG
The DNA here is from genome assembly GCA_032719365.1 of Prinsepia uniflora. NCBI lineage: Eukaryota > Viridiplantae > Streptophyta > Magnoliopsida > Rosales > Rosaceae > Prinsepia > Prinsepia uniflora. Next base: position 29,013,335 of record CM064876.1, on the reverse strand, counting down.
GGTTTGAGGTTAGGGACCTATAGGAATGAAAAAGGGAAAGAATGGATTGAAAATGAATGAGTTTGGGCCCTGGATTGGTCCAGACCGGTCTGGCCCGGTTCAAAACCAAAGAACCGATTCGACAGAGGTTAGGGGTGACACTGTTCACTAGCGCGTGGCTTTCACGGGTAGCCCCTTTGGGCGGCGTATGAGGGCGCGTGGAGGGTAGTTTGGGGAAGTGTTCAACATGAATTTTAATCTATTCGATGTAACGAACATTTTGGGACTGATTTCGTCTCGATCAGACATCGTCTTGATAATGTTCGGGACATCCGAAGGTTTATGATCGAGATTAAAAATACTTAAAAATTTGGAAAAATTATGGGGCTTAAATTAGAGGTTAATAAGGTAGTTAGTAACCCTCTAGATTGATTTGGACAGGCTTGGGAGTCCTGATGACGACGATTAGCCCGGTGAGGCTTACGACACGCAAATCGAGGCGACAGCTTAGGACGGACTGTGAGTGGACCTTGATTTCTAAACTGTGATGCATGCATAAATGTTTTATATGTTTTATAGATGTTATTCTATGATGATAATTTGGATGATTGTGATTTATATGATTTCACGCATTTCGAGGCGATTTACGTGCTTGCATGTAAATCGAGGTTTACGGTTTTAAACTGATTTTCCATGCTTATGGTTTCGAAAATCATTTCATGAAATGATTTTGGATTTGAAAAGGTAAACTCGAGCCCGAGACCCATTTGTTTTGGAAACCCTCGGACTCAATGTCTATTTAATTACGTTCTCGGGCCAGAGGCCCAATTGGTTCTTGAATCGATTTCGGATTTGGAAATATAGACCGGGCACGAGACCCATTTGATTTATGAACTCTTGGACCTGGAGTCCATTTGATTTAACCAGGCATCGGGCTGGAGGCCCAGTTGGTTTACGTATCGGGCTCGAGGCCCAATTGGTTTGCGTATCGGGCTTGGAGCCCAGTTGACTTACGTATCGGGCACGAGGCCCATTTGGTTTACCAAATCGGGCACAAGGCCCATTTAGTTTACGAAATCGGCCATGAGGCCTAGTTGGTTTACGATTCGGGCTGGAGGTCCAGTTTGTATGTGGATTTGGGCTTAGGGCCCAGTTATGGTTTAAGATTGTGATTTTGGGTCGGGGACCCACAAATGGATTTATGGTTTATGACGGTTTATAGGGACCAGCATGAACCCTTGAAAGGTTTTTATGGTTCATGATAGTTTATGGGGACCGACATGAACTCTTGAAAGGTTTTTATGGTTCATGACAGCTTATGGGGGTCGGGCATGAACCCTTGAAAGGTTTTAAGAATGATTTCAAATGGTTTTTCGTATACCATCATTTATATATGAATTGTCTCCTCTGGGGAGGGTCGTTGGTCTGGGTGGACCCCGGAGTAGTCACGGAACACTGACTGAGTGGAGTCGCCCCCATTGGGTTCCTTACTCTCAGAAAGGCTATGGATCTTAACCCCCAGGGAGATCTACGAACATTCACCTAGGTGGACCCTGGGGAGACTTGGGCTTTGAGACCCCGGGTAGCACGCACGTAGCTCTAGATACCGTGACAGGATTGGTTATATGGATTATGATAAACATGATTTCAATTGGTTTACGAAATTGTGTTTTAAGATTGATAAATGGATTTGGGCTGAAATCCCACATATGTTTACTATGTTATGGTTTTCTGTAAATGGTTTTGGGCAAGGGCCCGTATGATTATGGTTGTTTAAACATATGTGGTTTGAGAAATGGTTTTACTATGCATGCATGCTTTTTAGTGAAGGGCATAAAGATCTTTTATACAATGTGTTTTATGAACTATTGCTTTTTGTCAACTCACAGTTTTTCTGTTTATTAATGCCCTTCAGATTGAATACGGTGCAGACCGTAGTAGAGACCGAGACATCACATACCTCCTCCGGATCGTGCGTACTTTGGAAGCCGGTTAGGCTAAAGGTTCAAATTTTCCCTGGTCTGACACTCCATGTCAGACGGGATAAGGAGCGTCCCGCGTTAATCCTGGGGGGATTAGGACGGGTCCTGACAACTAGGGAATGTAACGACCCGGACGTTTAAAAAGGGGAAATTTGGAAAATTTGAAAAAAGGACGATTTTGCCCCTAGGTAATGGGCGAATGGTTGACTTTTGCTCGGGTAGTCAAATGGACTTTGACCGATGACTGTGATGTAGTTTGGGACGTCACGAGTTCATAGACAGGTGGCACACCCAATTTCGACGTCCGAGGAGGAAGTTATGACGTTCGGAAGTTCAAGGGCATTTTCGTAATTATGATGAAAGGGGAAAAATGTTGACTTTTTGATTGACCACTACTTTTCACGCGATTCGAGGACCGTTAGGTAGGTCTCGATGCCCGGAGTCCGTAGACAGGCGACATGCTGAAAACGGACGTCGGATGGTTGAGTTACGGGTCTAGGAAGAGGAGGGGCATTTTGGTAATTTTGTGTAGAAGGGCAAAATGGTAATTTGCCAAGCTCAGTTTGAAACAGCCGTGGGAATGCTGTGCAATTGTTTAATCTGTCCTCTGATCAAGGATTTGTTTAACCCTTTCTCTGATTCAAGGACTTGTTTATTTGTTTTGAGGAAATGGGAGCATTCTGGTATGGTTTGGACATAGAACGAGTGCACGGGCACCATTTTAAAACTGGATTTTGGGATTGTGCGGGAAACAGAATTCTCAGCGGGACTGAGAGATTCCCACGAGTGTTGGTTGAACGGCTTAATTAACAGAGAAGGTTGAAGGGTTGAGGGCCATTTCTGATGAAGAGAGCCTCAGAGTTTGAGAGAAAAACAGACGGGAAGAAAAAAAAAATGGAAATTGGAGGGAAATTCGAAAGTTGAATTGTGAGTCGAGAGGAACAAAACCAAGGTTAGAAACAGTCTTCTAGGATCATTTAGAGTCCAACCATACAAAAATCGAAGGCAGTTGATCAAGGTTGGGCCTAGAACTGAAGTTCCAGTTTCTGGAAATTTTCAAGGTTGAGGACGACTACCTACAGGTAAGGATTCATGAAATTGGTTTCGGTTTAATGTTTGTTAAGGTCCCACGAAGCTTCTGTATCATTTAATTAGAAAACCAAGCTGATTTGAGTATGTTTCAAAAGTTTAGACCGTGTGTTTGATCTTGAGAGAAATGTTGGATTAAAGGCTTGATGTGTGTAATTAGGTTTACAGAACCTTAATTGGGACTCTAACGGTGCTATTTGATGATTCAATTAAAGGATTTAAGTGGGAATTGCCAGAGATTTAATCGGGTTGTGTCGCGGGTTGAACAACCCGTTTGCAGGCTGGTCGGGTGAGGAAGATGACTGTGCAGGCACTCTAGCAGGCGCGTGAGTTTCACGCGCAGCCGCTTGCGGTGGCGCGTGGGCCCGATTCTCAAGGTGAGTTCAACACGACTTTTGTCCTACACAATGTAACGAACATTTTAGCGTTGATTTCGAATTAATCGGACACCGTTTCAATGTTGTTTCGAGGGTCCGAAGCTTTATTTTACGTTTTTAATTTACATTTAATTTCCGGAAATTTATGGGAAATTAGTATGCTACTATTTGAGACCTTAGTGACCCTGAAAAGTGATTTCGGACAGGATTCGAGATTTCTGGAAAATGTCAGAAATTACGCAAACGCATGTCACGCGAAAACGAGCAATATGGACGGTGTGTGAGTGGACTTTGCTTTCAAAACTTTAATGCATGCATAAATGTTTCTTTGATTTCTATGATTATGATTGTGACTTGTGGTGATTTCGATTTCCGTATTTATACGTATTTTAATATACAATACAAAATTGTACATATTTCGAGACTATGGTTTCTCTTATGTTTTGATGATGGTGTGATGAACGATTTTACATGATTTGTGCGTATGATGTTTTAAGGATGTTTGATTATGATTGTGAGTATGACTTACGGTGTTGACACGGATTTCGAGATTGTTACGGATTTGCACGTTTTATGAGATTTCGAGTATATTGTGATTTGATCATGGATTTGATGTTTTGACCTTAGGATTTGAAATATGATGTGATTTCGAAGATTTAAAATGAATTTTGGAAAAGTTGATTTCGGACTTGATGCCAAGGCATAAAAGTAATTTGAAGAACGAGATTTCGGTTTTCAGAAACTTGAAAGTGAATTTCTGGTTTGGGTTCGGAATGACGGTTCTGGATGCCGGCTTACGGAATCATCATTGCGAATTCGAATTCAGAAATGGATGATGGTTTGATATGATTATACATGTCTTGTTTTTAATGATGATTTGATTATGTTTTGTGAAGTAAGATTTTGGGGATTTGAATGTGGAAATTCGGACATGAGTCCTGTTATGGAAAAATGTGATTTCGGATTGGATTTGGAATTTGGATCAGGTTGGATCCTGGATTGTTGTGATTTACAAATGGTTTTGGGTTCAAAGACCCAGTATTATTGCTGGATTATGTTTTGAGTTTAAAGACCCGGTGCTATTGCTGGATCATGTTTTGAGTTTAAAGACTCGGTTAATTGATGACGGGGGAGGGCCCTTGATGAGTTTAAAGACTCGATTACTGTTTTGAGTTTAAAGACTCGGTTTGATACCCCCCGAGTCCTATTGATTGTGTTATGAGTTTAAAGACTCGTTGATATCCCGGGAAGGCCTGATTATGCGCATGGTTTTGAGTTTAAAGACTCGGGCGCACTTGAGATCTAGCAGATTGATTGACCTGTGATTTATTGTTGATTTCCGATGTTTTCGGATGTGGTGGGCAACGGCCCAGTTTATATGGATTGATGGATTTTGGATTATGTTATGTACTTGGATTTGATTCATGATTGTGGGCTGAGGCCCTGTGTTTATGTCTACGGGCTATGACCCGAAGGTTAAGAAAAGGAAAATGATTTTGATTTTCACACACGGTTTTCTCATATTGGAAATGTAAAGGATTGTGAAATGGTTTTCGAATGCATACATTGGTTTTACGTGGAGGGTAGAAATGATTTCTGTAACCCGTTTTAGAACTGATTTATTTTTGTCCACTCACACCTTTTGTGTTTTTATTGACCCTCCAGGTCGTGGCGCGTTGATCGAGGCTGATCGAGAGGCGGAGGCATGAGTGAGTACGTGTGTGGCTATCCCTGGTTCGACAAGTACTGAGGGTAATTTGGGAACTTCAGTCGACTTGCCGGACGGGAGCAGGACCGGGCACAGTTATCAATGTCCCTTCGGGGGCGGTCCTGTCAATTTGGTATCAGAGTACTAGGTTGCTGATTTTGTTGCCACATCATGCCTCCGAAGTGTAAGCCTCGTGCGCGACCTTGTAGAGAGATGGGTAGACGAGGGTGTACGAGACCTCGTGATAGATCTTGGATGAGATTGACCCTGGATTCAGGGTCAGATGTCATGTAGAATACACTGTGAGTTACTATTTGTTAGACGTAGAATGGTGTGGGTCGCGGAGACGAATGAGCCTAGTGGCTAGAAGGGTTGCATAATCAGGCAAGTTGCACTCGTGATGGGATTATTCACAGTGGATTCCTTAAGTGGAATGTGTGTTTAAAGAGTCTAAAATGTGATGGGAAACCTCTTAGGCTTTATCGGTCCTATAAGATGTGGTTGAGCATTAGTATTTGCTCGGCGACTGGGTATGTCAGTGATGACATGATTGATTGGTAAGAGACTGGACTCGAGAGAAGCCAGAAAGGCTGATTGAGGAACGTTTGGCACTTGGGATGCCAAGGATGGGTGTATGGTCAGGTATTGAGGAGATAGGAAATTATGGCTTGGTCTTGTTTTTTACTTGTGGGACGTGTTAGTGTCTTTAGTGACTGAGGTTTGGGCAGAGACCCGAGGTATACGAGGATTTGGACTTAGGAGATAGTCCAGCTCAGTGGGACCCAAGTCGGGTCCACTGGGAGGTAAAGTAACAAGGGTAATTATACAGTAATAGTTATGATTGTGAGTTGTCTTGTCACGTCATAAGGATATGGCGATGTATATTGATGGATATAAGTGAGATGGCACTGTTGGGGGTGTGTTAGAGTGAGGATTGGCTCCTGTATTGACTGTGGATATGTCAGGCAAAGGAAGAGTTGGTGGGGCCCGTGATGGACCATAGGGGCATGGTCAGTTGGGACCACTTGCCCGAGGATTGTAATTCTTTCGTAGGAAGCCTGTGTAACCCTGGAGTGATGACCTGGATACCTACTACTTATGGTCCTTATGTAAGTTTAACCCGGACGTATGTATTGGGTAAGTCCCGGATTATCCACTCTTCCATGGCTTGAGATTGGCTATTGGCCGGGTATGGTGTTATTTGTGATTGGTTATGGTATGGGAGTTGTTGAATCGACTTGAGTTACCGATGTGGTACTTGGATAATAGTTATATATGGTAAAATTGGTGAGATATAAAGGGGGTAGACCTGTCGATATGAGGTTACCCAGGATGACTGGTGTCGTTCGCCTAGTGGCTGATTAAGATTTGGATGAATTGAATGTCATCCTTGGATTGGATTGGTGGATGACTCGTGAGAACTCTATCGAGTCTGTTGAGCAGAGAGTGATATGTGGAATCTAGGATTCCAGAGGTTATGTTTCAGGGAGACTCGAGGGTGTTACCCTCTAGGATGATTTTGATCTTCACGACCAATAGATGGTCGGTATGAGGTATTCAAGTTTGTTGGTCACATGTGTGGTGTATGTGCTTCATGTACGAGATGCCTAGTGAGGGCCAGGGATGCCATGATTTCTCAACATATTCTTGAGGTTCTGCCAGGATGGGGTTTTTGCTAGGATGAGGAATTGAGTTACGATGATTTGAGGTTACAAGTTGGTTATGGACGACTTAATAAGGTAACTGTGTGGAATAAGGATTCCGTATCACGAGCTAAGGAATTGTGGTTTCGTGGGAAGGTCATGAGTAGTGACCTTAATAAGAGAGGCCAACATGGCAGTGATTGTCTATTTTGAGTAAAAGAGAGAAAAGGATAATGGTCGGATTCGGTATGGCTAAGGTTGGTTGATGGTGATACCCTTGGACATCCATTTGGGCTAGCCGTAGATGAGAGACGAGGAGCCGGGTAGTCTGACCACATTTAGATGATGTAAGGTACCACGATTGATGATTGGTTGGAGTACTTACATGTACCGGTGGGTGTGTGATGTACTGAATAGGTGAATTTAATATGCTCTCAGAGATAGTTGAATAAGTGTAGGACTGATGGACTAGAGTAGGTTTGGGAAACGTGAGCTGGTTTGAGATTTGTTGGAGATCCCCAAAGGATTGTAGGGATCTCTCCCATGTGTTTCCAGTTATGGTGATTGACCCGGAAGGAGGTCAGAGTTTTGGAACTGAGAACTGAGAGTTGATTGGTTGGTGTCCTCCTACGTACCGAGGAGTGTGTGAGATACTGGACAGATGTAGCGAGTGCCTTAGGGCGAAACTTATGGTTAAATAAGTGTTAGTTCTGGTCAAACAAATAACGGTCGAGATTAGCGTGAATCCTAGGAAAAATAGACTTTTTGGTCAATGGAAATAAGAACTAAGATAGAATGGTTACAAGTGGAGAGACGGTGACTTATGTTCGATCTCTCACTTTGAGTTTGGGGATTCGGTGAGTCGGGTGTTGAGGCTAGGTAAACCCTCAGAAGTTGACCTTCCTTGTATGAGTTAAGATCGACCCACGGAGTTGAGAATGCAGAGGTCATATACCTTTAGGAAAGAATGTACGAGTACTGTATCAACCATCAGGATTAGTATTGATGGATAAAAAGAAAAGCCTAATATGTGATAAGGTGATGGTGGTGATGGTCGGGATAGTGAGATTACGACCACATTGGCGGATCAGGTGCTGTTGAGTAGAGGATTGTAATGTTTGATAACCTAAGGATAGGTGAAATCCTGTTAGTTATGAAACTCAATAGGATTGGAGTAACACCTGATTCTGATGACTTGGACGGTTGGCGTCCAACTCCAATACCATACTTGGTGTATAGTGGAGTCGAAGTTAAGAAATGGATATGGTGTAATTGACCTAGTTGGGGAGAATGAGCTTCCGGACTATCGAACCTTATGAGTTTATTGGCCTGGTGGCCTGATGACACATGTGCGGTTTTAGCCATGGGATCATGTCACGAGTGGATGACATGCAAACGAGAAGAGAAGAAAGATTTCGTGTTTCTTGGATTGTGTGGACTCGAACGTGAGCCAGGCTACGTATTTCGAATAAGTATTTGGTGTGACTGCCCATGGGGCAGGGGTTTACAAATGGATTGAGGCTGGTGGTATGATTGCTATAAGTTGGGTATGACGTATACCCGGTTGAGAGTGATTATGTTTCGGGATTATCGTAGACATGTTTCCTCGGAAAATTTTATGACTCCCACTAATTGAAATTTTGAGGACGAAATTCTTTAAGGGGGGTAGATTGTAACGACCCGGACATTCAAAAAGGGGAAATTTGGAAAATTTGAAGAAAATGACGATTTTGCCCCTAGGTAATGGGCGAATAGTTGACTTTTGTTCGGGTAGTCAAATGGACTTTGACCGATGACTGTGATGTAGTTTGGGACGTCACGAGTTCATAGACAGGTGGCACACCCAATTTCGACGTCCGAGGAGGAAGTTATGACGTTCGGAAGTTCAAGGGCATTGTCGTAATTAGGACGAAAGGGGAAAAATGTTGACTTTTTGATTGACCACTACTTTTCACGCGATTCGAGGACCGTTAGGTAGGTCTCGATGCCCTTAGTCCGTAGACAGACGACATGCTGAAAACGGACGTCGGGCGGTTGAGTTACGGGTCTAGGAAGAGGAGGGGCATTTTGGTAATTTTGTGCAGAAGGGCAAAATGGTAATTTTCCAAGCTCAGTTTGAAACAGCTGTGGGAATGCTGTGCAATTGTTTAATCTGTACTTTGATCAAGGATTTGTTTAACCCTTTCTCTGATTCAAGGACTTGTTTATTTGTTTTGAGGAAATGCGAGCATTTTGGTATGGTTTGGACAGAGAACGAGTGCATGGGCACCATTTTAAAACTGGATTTTGGGACTGTGCGGGAAACAGAATTCTCAGCGGGACTGAGAGATTCCACGAGTGTTGGTTGAACGGCTTAAATAATAGAGAAGGTTGAAGGGTTGAGGGCCATTTCTGATGAAGAGAGCCTGAGAGTTTGAGAGAAAAACAGACGGGAAGAAAAAAAAAAACTGGAAATTGGAGGGAAATTCAAAAGTTGAATAGTGAGTCGAGAGGAACAAAACCAAGGTTAGAAACAGTCTTCTAGGATCATTCAGAGTCCAACCATACAAAAATTGAAGGCAGTTGATCACGGTTGGGCCTAGAACTGAAGTTCCAGTTTCTGGAAATTTTCAAGGTTGAGGACGACTACCTACAGGTAAGGATTCATGAAATTGGTTTCGGTTTAATGTTTGTTAAGGTCCCACGAAGCTTCTGTATCATTTAATTAGAAAACCAAGCTGATTTGAGTAAGTTTCAAAAGTTTAGACCGTGTGTTTGATCTTGAGAGAAATGTTGGATTAAAGGCTTGATGTGTGTAATTAGGTTTACAAAACCTTAATTGGGACTCTAACGGTGCTATTTGATGATTCAATTAAAGGATTTAAGTGGGAATTTCCAGAGATTGAACCGGGTTGTGTCGCGGGTTGAACAACCCGTTTGCAAGCTGGTCGGGTGAGGAAGATGACTGTGCATGCACTCTAGCAGGCACGTGAGTTTCACGCGCAGCCGCTTGCGGTGGCGCGTGGGCCCGATTATCAAGGTGAGTTCAACACGACTTTTGTCCTACACAATGTAACGAACATTTTAGCGTTGATTTCGAATTAATCGGACACCGTTTCAATGTTGTTTCGAGGGTCCGAAGATTTATTTTACGTTTTTAATTTACATTTAATTTCCGGAAAATTATGGGAAATTAGTATGCTGCTATTTGAGACCTTAGTGACCCTGAAAAGTGATTTCGGACAGGATTCGAGATTTCTGGAAAATTTCAGAAATTACGCAAACGCATGTCGCGCGAAAACGAGCAATATGGACGGTGTGTGAGTGGACTTTGCTTTCAAAATTTAATGCATGCATAAATGTTTCTTTGATTTCTATGATTATGGTTGTGACTTGTGGTGATTTCGATTTCCGTATTTATACGTATTTTAATATACAGTACGAAACTGTACGTATTACGAGACTATGGTTTCTCTTATGTTTTGATGATGGTGTGATGAACGATTTTACATGATTTGTGCGTAAGATGTTTTAAGGATGTTTGATTATGATTGTGAGTATAACTTAAGGTGTTGACACGGATTTCGAGATTGTTACGGATTTGCACGTTTTACGAGATTTCGAGTATATTGTAATTTGATCATAGATTTGATGTTTTGACCTTGAGATTTGAAATATGATGTGATTTCGAAGATTTAAAACGGATTTTGGAAAAGTTGATTTCGGGCTTGATGCCAAGGCATAAAATTAATTTGAAGAACGAGATTTCGGTTTTCAGAAACTTGAAAGTGAATTTCTGGTTTGGGTTTGGAATGACGGTTCCGGATGCCGGCTTACGGAATCATCATTGCGAATTCGAATTCGGAAATGGATGATTGTTTGATAAAATGATTTGATATGATTATACATGTCCTGTTTTTAATGATGATTTGATTATGTTTTGTGAAGTAAGATTTTGGGGATTTGAATGTGAAAATTCGAACATGAGTCTTGTTATGACAAAATGTGATTTCAGATTGGATTTGGACTTTGGATCACGATGGATCCTGGATTGTTGTGATTTACAAATGGTTTTGGGTTCAAAGACCCGGTATTATTGCTTGATTATGTTTTGGGTTTAAAGACCCGGTGCTATTGCTGGATCATGTTTTAAGTTTAAAGACTCGGTTAATTGATGACGGGAGAGGGCCCTTGATGAGTTTAAAGACTCAATTACTGTTTTGAGTTTAAAGACTTGGTATGATACCCCCCGAGGCCTATTGATTGTGTTATGAGTTTAAAGACTCGTTGATATCCCGGGAAGGCTTGATTATGCGCATGGTTTTGAGTTTAAAGACTCGGGCGCACTTGAGATCCAGCAGACTGATTGACTTCTGAATTATTGTTGATTTCCGATGTTTTTGGATGTGTTGGGAAACGACCCGGTTTATATGGTTTGATGGATTTTGGATTATGTTATGTACTTGGATTTGATTCATGGTTGTGGGCTGAGGCCCTGTGTTTATGTCTACGGGCTAAGACCCGAAGGTTAAGAAAAGGAAAATGATTTTGATTTTCATACACGGTTTTCTCATATCGGAAATGTAAATTATTGTGAAATGATTTTCGAATGCATGCATTGGTTTTACGTGGAGGGTAGAAACGTTTGCTGTAACCCGTTTTAGAACTGATTTATTTTTGTCCACTCACACCTTTTGTGACGACCCATCCTGAATTAGCGTGATTAATTAGGAGTTAATGACGGATTAGCCTGACTAATCGAAGACTAATCGGAGATTAGAAGAGAATTAGCGGAAGTTCGGGCGAAATGACGATTTTGCCCTTGGAATGGACGAATCATTGACTTTTCGTTCAGGCGGTCAAAAGGACTTTGACCGATGTCCGTGACGTAGTTCGTGACGTCACGAGTACATAGACAAGTGGCACGCTCGATTCCGACGTTCGAGGAGGACGTTATGACGTTCGGAAGTTCGAGGGCAATTTGGTAATTTGGGCTAAAAGTTGACTTTTTGACCGAGGGGTCCGATGGCCGAAGGCCAAGACCGTTACGTAAATCGGGACGATACGAATCCGTAGACAGGCGGCTTGTCGAATTCGGAAGTTTGACGGTGAAGTTACGGTTTATGGAAGTTCCAGGTTACTATTCATGGTGACACGTTTCACGAGGTGCTTTTGGACTTTAGTGGGCCCAGTTACTTTTCAGCGGACCAATGGATGAGTGACAAGTGTCACCCATCCACTGGCCAACCTCATTCATTCATGCATCTCCCGTCCAACATCATCGATCATTTCTTTGTTTCCAAACAAAACCCAACCCGTGTAACCTTCACCCAAATCCAACCCTACCCTATTTGAGCATGACTGAGAGGACTAGAGAGTGAGGAGAGGACGGTGGATTATGGTGGCCGGCCAGGACAGAGCCACCGTGCACGTCGGAGGCCCAAAACCCGAAAGGTATCGGTTTTGGCCATTTTTTCCTCATTTTCGATTTTTGACGTTATGATCGGTTTTGGTTGATTAGAGTTTGTGTATTAGGTTACTAGGAAGCTATTAGGGAGGTTTTGAGGGAGATTGAAGGTTGAGAGACCTCTGGGGAGGTTTTGGAAAATTGAACCGTGAGGTTCAAAAATTGAGCCATGGATTGCAGATGTTTTAGATTAGGTTTGATGATTGAAATTGCTAGGAAATGAGAAAATAGGAATTTATGGATCAAAATGGAGGCAAACGGACCGGATTTGAGGGAGGAACCAGGCCAGACCGGTCACGCCGGTCCAGCTGGACCGACTGTACAGAGTGAACCGGCCGAACCAGTTCGATCGAAGGAAGAAGATGAACTGTTCACTGGCGCGTGAAGCCCACGCGCAGCCACTTTAGGCGGCACATGTGGGCGCGTGAGGGGGGTTTTTGGGGATGGTTCCAACATACGAAATCATCTATTCGATGTAACGAACATTTTGGGACTGGTTTCGTGTCAATCGGACATCGTTTCGATATAGTTCGGGACGTCCGAAGGTTTAGGGTCGCGTTTAAAAATAGTTAGAAATTCCGGAAAATTACGGGACTTTAGTGAGGGGTTATTTAGGTCGTTAGTAACCCTCTAAATTAATTTGGACAGGTTCGGGAATCCCGGAGGCGACGTTTGACCCGGGAGACGATTATGACACGCGTATCGAGGCGCGGCTTCAGACTGTCTGTGAGTGGACCCTTCTTTCGAAATTGATGCATGCATAAATGTTTGTAAATGCTTTTAATACATGTTTTGTGTTTCCATGAGTGAAAATTGTTTGTGGTAGCCTAGTATTTACGTATTTGCACGTATTTCGAGATTTCTGGTTTTATACGATGCATATACATTCTAGGTTTTCAACGAGGGTTTAATAAATGGATTTCAGATTTAGAAATATGAAATCAGGCATGAGACCCAATTGATTTACAAACTCTCGGACTTGGAGTCCATTTGATTTGACGAGGAATCGGACCTAGGGTCCATTTGAGTTATACGATCGGACCAAGGGTCCAGTTGGTTTACGATTCGGGTTTGAGGCCCAGTTAGTAGTACTATCGAGCTTGATGCCCCGTTGATTGATGATATCGGGCCTGAGACCCATTTAGTTGAGATTTCGGGCTTAAGACCCCGTTGGTTGTGAAATCGGACATGAGGTCCTGTTGGTTTATAGTTTCGGGCTTAGGGCCCAATTAGTCGTGATATCGGGCTTGAGGCCCTGTTGATTGTGAAATCGGGCTTGAGTCCCAGTTCAGGTTATGAAATGAGTATTCGGGCATGAGACCCTATTGAATTGAGGATTTAGGCCGAGGCCTGTGAAAGTGATTTGAATCGGATTCGAGGAATCCTATTGAGATGAATCGGGTATGAGACCCAATTGAGAAATGTGATTTGAGAAAGAAAGAAAAGAGTACTTGAAAAAGTGAATGAACCCTCCATTTGATTATATGGTCTCCTCCAGCGTCGACCTGGAGAGTCACGATCCACAGACTAGAGTGGGTATCCCCATTGGGATCCCGTTCTAGAAGTGGTGATTACTTATCATGATGTGGTCCTGGACCGGATTCCGGAGAGATGTGTGGACTAGATCCAGAGAGAGAGCTCGGACTAGATCCAGAGATTGAGCCTCCCAGATGGAGATTCCTAGGAGAATACTCGGAGTGAGACCCTGAGTAGTGTGCACACTAGATAGATTGATGACATCGTGACTATTTCGGGGATGTGTTCCCTAGGGGCTGTGTGCCCCGAGTTGGCATCTTCTCGGAAGTGCCGCGGATGGATTATACGTATGTTGATACGTATGAAGTTTTATGGAAAAGTGATTTGAGGGCGGAGACCCCGTGTTTTATGTTTCAGAAAGTGATTTGGGGCGGAGACCCCCGTAATTGAAATTGTGAAAGTGATTTGGGGCGGAGACCCCGTTTGTGATATTTTGAGAATGGTTTTGGGCTGAGACCCACGTGACATGATTTGGGGCTGAGTTCCCATGTTTTTATTGATGGTTTTTTTGAGTTGTGATTTCGGGTTGGGGACCCAAATGGATTTATGGGTCATGACGGTTTATGGGGCTGGTCATGAACCCTCGAAAGGTTTTGAGAATGTTTTCAAGTGTTTTTATGAACGTTTGATAAATGATTTTTGAATGCATGCGTATGTATTTATGAAGGGCATAAATGTCTTTATACGGAAAATGTTTTATTAAAATATTATTTTTGTCCACTCACAGTTTTCGTGTTTTAATGCCCTTCAGGTTGATCGCGGATGCGGGCTGTAGCAGAGGCGAGACATCACTCCCCTCTTCCTACGATCCTGACGCACTCTGACAGCCCCAGCGAGGGCTAAAGATGGAATTATCCCTGGTCTAACACTTCGTGTCAGGACCCACCCCGGTTTCACCCCAAAACCCGAGGTAAATCCCGCTCCCGTCTGACTCCCCGACACAACCCCCAAGTAACACTCACGCAACCCAGTCAGACGCGGGAGTAATTAAACAAAATATTCCGGCGTTAACGTATACAGAGCATAGTACGAAAATACAAGGAACTAAAAACCGATAAATTACACGCACACGGAAGATTTTAAGTTATTCTGGGATCCCTCACGTCGCTTCTATGCCTCTGACACTGCCTCGACGTCAAGACCCCGCGCTATCTCCACAACCTGGAGGGCAATTTAAAACAGAAGGTGTGAGTGGGCCAAACAGTACAAGAGTTCAAAACCATTTTACACGAAAACCGAGTTTAACCTTCCGTTTTAAAAACCACATGCATAACCAATATGTATGAACACAGTTATAAATCAATTTACCGTAAATCACATCATAAGAAACAGAAACACTATAAAACATTTAGAAAAACCACAGTAGGTGAATCATAAAACCATATCAGAAATCATAACGTCACATCATCATTTTCCGGATCAAACCTGCTGGACCTATCCGAGTCTTTAAACTCCCGAGTCTTTAAACTCAATCCAGGCCTTAATCATATCCGAGTCTTTAAACTCAAGGCCTACGGGGGAAATATCAATATATCCGAGTCTTTAAACTCCCGAGTCTTTAAACTAAATCCGGGTCTTTAAACCCAATATCCAGATCCAGCAAATTCAATCCCAAAACCATTTGAAACCATTTACCAATCCACATCCAAACCCGAATCCGAAATCACTGGTCCGATGCCCTTCCGGCATCCAGAACCGTCATTCCGAACCCAAATCCGGAAATCCACTTTTCCATTTTAAAACCAAATCTCGCTTTCCGAAATCCGATTCTAAAATCGAAAACCTTAATTATCAAAATCATGTCCCCAAAAACCCTTTAAAATCATGGAAATCATTTATCTTTCCAAAATCACCCTTTCCTCGTAAAACGTGCTAAAACTGTACTTCCTCGTAAAACATGCAAACATATAAAACCAACAAAACATATTCGAGAAACATAAAATCATAAACAAAACCATAAAACAATTATCGAAAACAGTTATGCATGTTCGAATTTAAAGAAAAAGGTCCACTCACAGTACTGAGCCCTACTCGCGTCCCGAACGTCCAGCCCGTTCCTCGGCTTCCTCGGGAAATCCCGATCCTGTTCACAATCACCAAAGTACATTACTAACAAGTTCACGAAAGTTCACCTAAATTCCCTCAAAAATCCCCGAACCGAAAACCTAGAACCCGGGACCCTAAACCTTCACCCTCGCGGAACTACACTCAAACGACTTCCGATTGACCTGAAACCAACTCCATTGAACTCACCCTAACTCCTAGACCAAAAACCTTGTTGACCGTTTTCCCCATCGCCGCCGCACGCGCCCCCACGCGCCGCCCAAAGTGGCTGCGCGTGGCCCTCACGCGCCAGCTACAGTGTATCAGCTACCTCGAGCCAACCCGGTTCGCCACAGTCACCTGCAACTCAGACCGGGGTTAGCGGTTCACCGCCGTGCCTGCCCTATTTCCTTCCCTTTCTTCACCAATCTCATCGTCCAGTTCCAAGCTATCCATTCCCCAACTCCTCAGACCTCGACACCGTCCCTAGCCCGTCGACTAAAGCTCTAACCAAACAACCCAAAAACCCCTGTTTTCCTTCCCGGCCACCCACCACTTCCCCCTTCACGGTGGCTACACCAACCTCTTCCTAGGACTCTACCAAACCTCAACCAACCCTCCTGGACTGTCGACTCAGCCCTAAGCTCGACGACTCGCCGTTTGAAACCCACGGCCAAAACAGAGGACATAGAGCACCTCCGTCATGCCATCCTCCGCCGTGCTCCCCCCATCACGGCTACACAACCACTAGACTCCCAGACCTCCACTGAGTCCCCTAGACCTGCCCATGACCTTCGATTCCACCCTTAGACTCACAACTCGCAGTTCAAAACTCGACGGGAAAACAGGGCACAAACACGAAGAATTGGACTTACCTGCAACCGTCCACAACCGTGCTCGCCGCCGTGTTCCGTGGAGTCCACAGAGCCGCCTCAGCTTCCTTTTGAGGTCGCACACACCCGCACACGACCACAGCACCCCCCACAAGCCGTCAGCCTTCTCTGTTTCCTCCCAGATTCCCGTGACTCATCCCCCTCACACACACGACCACCGTGCCTCTCAACAACCTCACCAGCTCCCTTTCAGTTTCCCGTTCCTCCCTCACTCACCAGAACTCGTCAATTACCACGATCAATCCTCAACTTCTCTCAATTTCCTCCCTCTGTTTCTCTCTGTGTGTCGAAGAACAAGAATGCACAGCACGGGTGCACCCCAATTAATTGTGCCGTGAATGCACAGGATTCCACCAGAATCCTCTACACACAAGCCACCTGTCACAATCCACTCCACACACTTCCACATGGCCCAATCCCAGCCGTCCATTTCTTTCCTCTGTGCACAAATCCCTAGAAACCAAAAAGACCAAAATACCCTCCTGTTTTACTCATTTTACGGTTTTACCAAAACTTCCTAGACCCGTAACTCTCGCCTCGTAAGTCCGATGAGTACGTGCCGCCTGTCATCGAACTCAGGACGACAAGAACTATCTAACCATCCTAGGTCAACCTACCAAAACTCGATTATTCAAAAAGTCAACTATTTTGTCCAAACTAGGGGCAACATCGTCATTCTAAACTTACGGACCTATCGGGACCACCTAACCACGGATTAACCTCACTACTCACACCTTAATCACTATCTTAATCCCGGCTCTCGGGACGGGTTGTTACAATCTACCCACCTAAAAAGAATTTCGTCCCCGAAATTCCACAGCTAGTTCCCGACACCTAGGGTTTCCTACCCGGTAAAGAACAACCTTTCCTGGGTTCCCTGTCTATCATCTCCACCTTCGGTATTTCACTCCATCCCCAACTACGGTTACTACGGCCAACCCTAGCTATGTAACAGCTACCTGGTGTACGCAAGGGAAACTCTATGAACAGCAAACAAAGGTATTTTACAATACCTCATGTGGAATACCCGATAGAATTCACAGAGCCCATCCTCGTGTACAACTACAGATACTTTCCTACTGGCTGGCTCCTCCCTCGGTTGTTACTTCGGCCACTATCGGAATAAATCTACAAAGTCCTAAAGGCAAACTCTAGCTTGTGGGTTCTCTCCTCCAATAACCTCATATCGATCAGTTATAGTCACTCCTTTCCTATACCTTCCGTCACCCTCCTACGGAACTCACTGTACCACGCCAAGTCCTCTAGGCAAACTCCTAGACACTACCCTGAGATCCAACCACCAAACCGACAGCACAACCAAAAGTAAAACAAGTACCTGTCCCCGTATCTGGTGTCGACTGATCCTCCTGCTGAGTCATCGAGAACACCCGGGCCTGAGATCCCGACGCTCTACCACGTCCCCTCGAACTACTCGTGGCTGTGCCACCACCTCTTCTCGGGCTTGCTGTCCCTGACGCCGTACTCTGCCCGGACTCCGCTACTCCTCTACCTACGCCACCTTCCTATGGCAACTGTGGACACTCACGTCGAAAATGACCTCGCTCCCCGCAGTAGAAACACACATTCCAACCCGGTCCACTGCTCTGTCTCCCCGTAGACGCTACCGACGTCGCACTCGCTTGCGGAATCGGCGGTGCTCGATAGCCCCAAAATCCTGAACCCTGGACACTGCCGGGCCTACCAAAACGATCATCGCCCGACGATGACGATCCACCGAAATTACCTCTTTTCGGTGTCCGCTGGCTCGAAACTCCAGGAATAGAGGGTTCCCGGCGTCGCACCGGCAAACTAGCCTCAACTCGCACCGCAGCATCCGACAAGTCTCGGAGAGTCGTAAAAGATCCAGCCGTCACGATGGCTCGAATCTCACCTCGCAAGCCCAACTCAAACCTACGGCACTTCTCGGCTTCAGTGGCCACAAAAGCAGGAGCAAACCGAGACAACATCTGGTACTTCCGTTCATACTCTGCCACTGTCATATTCCCTTGCTGGAGCTGCAGAAACTCTGCCTCCTTGGCATCTCGGAAAGAACGAGGATAATACTGCTCCAGAAACCATTCCCTGAACGTCTCCCAGGTCACACTGTGGGCATCCCAACCGGACAACTCGAGGGTATACCACCACTCATACGCCGCACCATCTAGTAAAAAGGTAGCCAACAATACTCGCTCCTCCGGCGGACAATGCATCACCGCAAAAATCCGCTCAAGTCTGGTAATCCACCTCTGGGCTTCCTCAGGATCAGCCCCGCCACTAAAAGTAGTAGCCCCGAGCCGCTGGGCTCGCTCAATCGTGGCACTCTCCGTCTCTCTTGCTACTTCTTCAGGTTGTGGAGAGGGTCTACGTCTCGGAGGCATCGTCAACCGCACGCTGAAAGAGGCATAGAAGTAGTCAAACAATTGAAACACAACCTCACAAACCAACAAACCCCACAAACTCGACAAACCTATGCTCTGATACCAATTGTCAGGACCCACCCCGGTTTCACCCCAAAACCCGAGGTAAATCCCGCTCCCGTCTGACTCCCCGACACAACCCCCAAGTAACACTCACGCAACCCAGTCAGACGCAGGAGTAATTAAACAAAATATTCCGGCGTTAACGTATACAGAGCATAGTACGAAAATACAAGGAACTAAAAACTGATAAATTACACGCACACGGAAGATTTTAAGTTATTCTAGGATCCCTCACGTCGCTTCTATGCCTCTGACACTGCCTCGACGTCAAGACCCCGCGCTATCTCCACAACCTGGAGGGCAATTTAAAACAGAAGGTGTGAGTGGGCCAAACAGTACAAGAGTTCAAAACCATTTTACACGAAAACCGAGTTTAACCCTCCGTTTTAAAAACCACATGCATAACCAATATGTATGAACACAGTTATAAATCAATTTACCGTAAATCACATCATAAGAAACAGAAACACTATAAAACATTTAGAAAAACCACAGTAGGTGAATCATAAAACCATATCAGAAATCATAACGTCACATCATCATTTTCCGGATCAAACCTGCTGGACCTATCCGAGTCTTTAAACTCCCGAGTCTTTAAACTCAATCCAGGCCTTAATCATATCCGAGTCTTTAAACTCAAGGCCTACGGGGGAAATATCAATATATCCGAGTCTTTAAACTCCCGAGTCTTTAAACTCAATCCAGGTCTTTAAACCCAATCCGGCCGGTCCCCCGTCACATATATCCGGGTCTTTAAACCCAATATCCAGATCCAGCAAATCCAATCCCAAAACCATTTGAAACCATTTACCAATCCACATCCAAACCCGAATCCGAAATCACTGGTCCGATGCCCTTCCGGCATCCAGAACCGTCATTCCGAACCCAAATCCGAAAATCCACTTTTCCATTTTAAAACCAAATCTCGCTTTCCGAAATCCGATTCTAAAATCGAAAACCTTAATTATCAAAATCATGTCCCCAAAAACCCTTTAAAATCATGGAAATCATTTATCTTTCCAAAATCACCCTTTCCTCGTAAAACGTGCTAAAACTGTACTTCCTCATAAAACATGCAAACATATAAAACCAACAAAACATATTCGAGAAACATAAAATCATAAACAAAACCATAAAACAATTATCGAAAACAGTTATGCATGTTCGAATTTAAAGAAAAAGGTCCACTCACAGTACTGAGCCCTACTCGCGTCCCGAACGTCCAGCCCGTTCCTCGGCTTCCTCGGGAAATCCCGATCCTGTTCACAATCACCAAAGTACGTTACTAACAAGTTCACGAAAGTTCACCTAAATTCCCTCAAAAATCCCCGAACCGAAAACCTAGAACCCGGGACCCTAAACCTTCACCCTCGCGGAACTACACTCAAACGACTTCCGATTGACCTGAAACCAACTCCATTGAACTCACCCTAACTCCTAGACCAAAAACCTTGTTGACCGTTTTCCCCATCGCCGCCGCACGCGCCCCCACGCGCCGCCCAAAGTGGCTGCGCGTGGCCCTCACGCGCCAGCTACAGTGTATCAGCTACCTCGAGCCAACCCGGTTCGCCACAGTCACCTGCAACTCAGACCGGCGTTAGCGGTTCACCGCCGTGCCTGCCCTATTTTCTTCCCTTTCTTCACCAATCTCATCGTCCAGTTCCAAGCTATCCATTCCCCAACTCCTCAGACCTCGACACCGTCCCTAGCCCGTCGACTAAAGCTCGAACCAAACAACCCAAAAACCCCTGTTTTCCTTCCCGGCCACCCACCACTTCCCCCTTCTCGGTGGCTACACCAACCTCTTCCTAGGACTCTACCAAACCTCAACCAACCCTCCTGGACTGTCGACTCAGCCCTAAGCTCGACGACTCGCCGTTTGAAACCCACGGCCAAAACAGAGGACATAGAGCACCTCCGTCATGCCATCCTCCGCCGTGCTCCCCCCGTCACGGCTACACAACCACTAGACTCCCAGACCTCCACTGAGTCCCCTAGACCTGCCCATGACCTTCGATTCCACCCTTAGACTCACAACTCGCAGTTCAAAACTTGACGGGAAAACAGGGCACAAACACGAAGAATTGGACTTACCTGCAACCGTCAACAACCGTGCTCGCCGCCGTGTTCCGTGGAGTCCACAAAGCTGCCTCAGCTTCCTTTTGAGGTCGCACACACCCGCACACGACCACAGCACCCCCCACAAGCCGTCAACCTTCTCTGTTTCCTCCCAGATTCCCGTGACTCATCCCCCTCACACACACGACCACCGTGCCTCTCAACAACCTCACCAGCTCCCTTTCAGTTTCCCGTTCCTCCCTCACTCACCAAAACTCGTCAATTACCACGATCAATCCTCAACTTCTCTCAATTTCCTCCCTCTGTTTCTCTCTGTGTGTCGAAGAACAAGAATGCACAGCACGGGTGCACCCCAATTAATTGTGCCGTGAATGCACAGGATTCCACCAGAATCCTCTACACACAAGCCACCTGTCACAATCCACTCCATACACTTCCACATGGCCCAATCCCAGCCGTCCATTTCTTTCCTCTGTGCGCAAATCCCTAGAAACCAAAAAGACCAAAATACCCTCATGTTTTACTCATTTTACGGTTTTACCAAAACTTCCTAGACCCGTAACTCTCGCCTCGTAAGTCCGATGAGTACGTGCCGCCTGTCATCGAACTCAGGACGACAAGAACTATCTAACCATCCTAGGTCAACCTACCAAAACTCGATTATTCAAAAAGTCAACTATTTTGTCCAAACTAGGGGCAACATCGTCATTCTAAACTTACGGACCTATCGGGACCACCTAACCACGGATTAACCTCACTACTCACACCTTAATCACTATCTTAATCCCGGCTCTCGGGACGGGTTGTTACACTTCGTGTCAGACGGGATCAGGCGGGTCCCACGTTAATCTTGGACGATTTGGGACCGGTCCTGACACCTTTTGTGTTTTTATTGACCCTCCAGGTCGTGGCGCGTTGATCGAGGCTGATCGAGAGGCGGAGGCATGAGTGAGTACGTGTGTGGCTATCCCTGGTTCGGCAAGTACTGAGGGTAATTTGGGAACTTCAATCGACTTGCCGGACGGGAGCAGGACCAGGCACGGTTATCAATGTCCCTTTGAGGGCGGTCCTGTCAGGGAAAGTCAAGTAAGGAAGTAAAGTCCTACGACCCAGGGTCAAAGTACAATTCAGACACTTTCGATGGTCGGATGCCTAGGCCAGCTCCCGAGTAAGGGTTATGAGGTTAATCGAAAATTGTAATTCACCACAACTTGACTAGTGGAAGTGTATCGAGAAAAAGGTTCAAGAGACAAGCATGGGTAGTGAACCAAAATTCCCTAAACTAGGATCTTCAATAAGTGGGGCATAAGTCCTGGTTGGTTAAACAAACTACCACTTCCCAACTTAAAAAAACAACTCTGTCTAATGTTAGCATTTGGTCGTACACCTGTAGCTAATAATCAACTCTAAATCCTGACGTATGTCGGTCGCAGTAGTAAGACCACTAGATTTCTCTCTTTCTTCAAATAAGATCAGGGTTCGTTTATGTTATAAACTAGCCACACCAGTCCGTCCGTAAACTTCAACTAAAAAATAGCATCGGTTACGGGCCACATCATCCTGAAAGGGTGTAAAATCAAGGTAGGTTCCAAGGCGTTGATTAAAAGGTTATCGGTCAAGTACTTGGCTTTAAGTCATCTAGAGGCGATGTCATCGCTACAACACATGATATAAAGATTCTTGTTTGATTCAAGAATTGGGGAATACTAAAGTGCATCAGAGTGGTCACCTGACAATGGGTTCAAGGGAAAGAAATTTGGAGGCTAGAATCATGGTTGAACTTAAGCACATACCTAACTGATCCAAAGGCACTCCAATTCCAAGTGGATGGCTCCCCACCCAAGTTCCCACAAAAAGTTTCTTTTGGAACAATAAGTTCTTGTTAAGTCGAACGGGTTGGCTAAGATAAGCATGTGCTAGGTCCAATTGAAATGGGTCATTTCCTGTAAGCCTTGGCAAGCAGGAGTCTAGTATCCATACATAGGGTCTATGAAACAGGAAGTTCAGTCACCGCGTACTAGCGATTCCCGTCAAATCCCAATCGCTACCACTCGCAGGCTCAACGGTGTACAAAAGAAAAAGAGATTCTAAGGCATTAACTAGCTAGTGCGCCCATGCAGTTATTAGGTGTAGAACTCGGAAATGCACTACGGGTAACATAAGAATAGTAGGCTCACCAAAAACGGGTGACATGTGGTGGTTAAAGCTAGTTCCCAAAGAGGTTGTTTCAATCCAAAATCGGGGTTAGCAGTCAAACTAAAACGAGAGATGAAATCTTCGGTTGAAAAATTAAGCACGATATGGATCCTCAAGAGCCAGTAAGGGGAAGTTTGGAAGGATCAAAATGATCGTTAAAAATTTATGGTAATTAATCTCGTAATGTCCCAATCAACACATTTGAATCATTTCGCGAGAAAAACCTAATCCTAGAGTTATATGAATTCGTTAAACACTTTGATCGGAAAATCAAAGGGCGAGGAGAGTATCGTGAAAAGATGAGGTACAAGATGCCACGAAGAGTGGGAGTAGTATTGGATCAATAACAATAGCATGTCTTGAGTCCTAACCCAAAGTTAAGGATCATCATAAGATTTGCACCCTGTAAAACGTTCGGAAGCACAAAATATTGACTAGTAGTCTAAAACACGGAGAGCACAAATGACCCCAAAGGTCAAAATTGTCAAAATTGAAATTAATTATTTTTTAAAAAAGTTAAAAACCAATGATCCAAAAGTCTCGTTTAGAAGAACAATGGATATGGAACACAACACATAAGTTTCAAATTCATCCCAATCTCAGGGACACGTAAATCACCAGGAATACGATAAGGAAAATTTGCAAAAAGAATGAGTCGAACTAGTGAGATGAGGCACATTCGCTAAAACGTGAAATCAAGTTAAGGGACTTTGAAGTATTTACTAAATTTATGGAGAGATAAAATTAACTATATACTAAAAAGTGCTGGATTTGTTCACAAGCAGTGCATTTTCAAAATTACCTTTCAGTTTGCTTCAACAATTGTATTTCATTATTTTTTTTTCCTGTTTTATCCTTCTATTTCCCCTTTTTGTTTTATTGTGAATAGTAAACGGACTATTTTACCCTTATTTTTTATTTTCTCCCTCGAGTTTTCGTTTATTCTTGGACCTTTCTTGAGTGTCACCGCATTCATTCTTCTCCCTCTCTCAGTGTTTTTTCATTCCTTTCTCTTGCACTGCCAACCGTCTCTCTCGCCACCGACTAATAGGTTTTAAGACTTATATGGTGATGTCTAGTGCAGAGCGAGGTTTAGGTCTTGCTGTGGGAGCCAAGAGCTACCGTCGCCGTGGCAAGATGACAACGACGAGCGCACTAGCGACAGAGATGGTCAAAATTCTTGGGTTTTGTAGATCAGAGGTCAATGAACACGATATCGTCGTTGATGTAATGAGATAATAGTTGGAGGCCATCATTTGAGAAGATGGCAGAGACAAGCCATAGCGGTTGTGGTTGCACATCGCCACTTTGTTTCTCTTGAAGTGACAGAGTATGAGTAAATTGCATTTTACTCGTCCCAAGGTGAAGGTGGTGGTGCGCGTCAGCGGCTGGCGAGCGGTGGCGGCAAGAAGCTGAGCGCTCCAATTTCTTTCTCCATTTTCTGCTTCTGCTTCTGTGTGGCCATGATAGATGACAACCATGACAGCTTGAGTGGTTTTTACTGGGAGGGCAGATCTTGTTGGTGGTAGTTACCATGCATCTTTGCTTTCCTTCTCTGCTCCAAAAGTTGGAAACTTTGCTAGCTTCTGTTATTTTTTTATTTTTTATTTTTTTCCTGCTACCATAAGAGATTTGAGTAAGAACGGCGAGGATTTTTCCTCTTTTTTTCTTTTGTAGCCGCAATGAGGCAGAGTGGGAGGTGAGGAATCTTATCTTTTTGTACTTTGTTTTTTGCTTTCTTTACATATGTTGCAGGAAGAGAGGAGAGATGGAGGACAGATGTTCGGCGTCATGGTGGCTCAGCACTAGGAATTCCCTGGCTCTGGAGTCCTCCTCTCCTTCTCGGGTGGCTGATAAATAGAGTCAAAGATGAATCGTTGTCCTTTGTTTTGTCTTGGCCGATGCAAAATTGTATCTGTAAGTTTTTGGGCGGTGACTACAGTGAAGAATGTGGATTTTCTGGGTTATTTTGGCAGTGAGTCAATTTGGGTTTTATTTGGTGTTCTTAGGTGACTATGGTATTTCAGGAAGTAAGAAAATTGAAAAGAACTGATAAAACTTTTTGTATTGATTTCCACTGATGGCGTCAAATTGTTGATACATAAAATGTACCAATAAAACTGTGAAAACACATATGCACACTAAAACACAAGTATGTTTACAGTTAATTAAAATCAGACTAAGTCTATGGTGTTACTCCGTACTCATTTTATAATATACGTGTTTAGTATATAATACACGAGACTTTTAGGCTTTGAAAGATAGTAGTATATGTGAAGGGAGGATGAGAGTGAGTCTTTTGAATGAGGGAGTAAACTCCCTATTTATAGACCATATCTAGGATTAGTCATGGACGACATTAGTAGTCTTTAGGAATGGACCTCGTAGATAGATATTCTTGAGTCTTGTGCACGGGTTTATTGTTTGGTAAGATGTAATCATGGATGAAAAAATCGGTGGATATTGACGAAATTTCATTGATATTTTATTAAAATTGGTCGTTAGCACATAAGAGGGGGAGGAAAGAAATTGAGCGAAATTTCGATATTTTGTTTTGTTTTAAGCCCATAGATCTCATTATTTGATTAAAACGATTGAGATATGACCAAATTTTATGAAAATCGGACGTAAAACAAGTGAATTCCAATTGAATCATGCCGCCGGGTCGCAAAAACCCGAATTGCAGACCCGTGGGAGGAAAGGGATGACTGCTAAGAGTGTACGTTTATATCATTTATATATTATACGGTGCTTATATTTTCAATTAAACTGGGTCAGTTGAGTTGGTTTGGGTTTTGTCCACTTAAGTTTTTCCCAAAATTTCATTCCAAATTTCCAATTTTCAGACCGAATTTCCGTCATTTTTATTGACCGTAAACGATATCGATATTTGGAACGAGATATCCATAAATTTGACTAGCGATATATCGGTCGATATCGATATTTTCATCTTTGAATGTAATATCAACAAACACAATAACCCAATTCTTTATAAGCCTAGCAAAGTTAACCATGTTTCTGCTAAGGAAATTGTTGGTTTTGGGAGAACAATATAGGTCTATAACACCATAGAATATTTACAATTCACCTCCGAAGAACCATACTTAGTCTCGAAAAAAAAAATTGATTAAGCAAAAGAAAATAAAAGGAAGAACATGAATGATTGAAAATGGACCACTGTAAATGCCACAAATAAAACAATTTGGATCTTGAAGCTTAGGTTTCAAAAATTTGGAACTTTATAAAAAATAAATATGGAAACAAAATTCCCGCACTTCAACCCATCTACTCCACAGTTTCTTTTGGTTTACCAC
Organism: Prinsepia uniflora; assembly: GCA_032719365.1. NCBI lineage: Eukaryota > Viridiplantae > Streptophyta > Magnoliopsida > Rosales > Rosaceae > Prinsepia > Prinsepia uniflora. The sequence continues at coordinate 28,986,570 of CM064876.1, read as the reverse complement.
ATACATGGCAAGACTCTGATATCCAAAATTGGAACATCAAGAACCTAATCAAATACTAAAGTTTTTCTCTATGATAACATATCAAGATTCCAGTATGACAGAGCAAATCACTACCACTTACAAACTCTGGGCAGAACACAAATGTAATTGCAGGATAACAAAGATTTGAATCATGGTCCTCAACGTTCTAGATATCATCGACCGCTCCCTGCGGAGGTTGAAGATTCTCTACCTTCCTCTGCTTGCTTCAGCGTTTTACTGAATTCCCGTGCACTCTGATAGAAAAGACAACTCATTAAAACTACAATGCAAGGATCCAGTATAATGTGAAGCCACAAACATCCATGAAAATACTCCAGCACAAACAAGGAAATGATTTCTGCCATTTTTGTGATTGTGTGCGGTGGCCATAACACAAGCATACGGAAAAATTCCAACTAGAAACTTTAATAAAGATATAGTTTACGGGGAATAACAGAAATTACAACTGCCTTCGTCCTAGGATAAATAATCTAGTTAGAGGTAGACATCAACCAGAACTCAATGAGTGGAGCCGTATGTAATGCTTATTCATTCTGCTGTATATTACATAATGCAACGCCATGTTTCAAACAATTATAAACTATAAAGCATCAAAGCTACTCAGGTCTAATTTGTTCCCTACGAAGCTAGTTGACTAAACCTAAGTTGTTGTTCTGTTTAAGGCTATAGTGATCAAGGCGTCAAAAGATTGTCCTAAGTTCTGCACAATTCCAACTAATTCCTATTGGGTTTTGGATAAATTCATTCCAAGTCCAATCCACCAGACCTTAAATTCTAGTTTTAATTTTGGTATTGAATGGTGCAAAACGATACAGACAAAAAGCGCCACTGAAAGAAGGCCCAGCACAATAAGTTACCCAGAAAGCAAACTGAACTCAATAGCCTCCATCTTAATCACATTTTGTATGCTAGAACAGAGAACCACTCATATCTTTTTGGATGAACATCAGCCATCCAAACACATGTCACGATGTCAACTGGAAGTGACTCAATATCAACCTCCTAAATAAGGAAACTAATGTACAAAGGTAGTTTCCAACTAGGTAGTCCCCCCATTCTCATATTTTTCCAAATCTATCCATTGCCTCTCAGTTTCACTTGCACAATGCGTTCAGGTAATCCTCATACAAAGGGTGAAAGGCAATTCTCAGCAAATACTTTAGCCTTTGGTCAGCTGAAAATATGCCATAGAGGGTGGCAAGACTAAGTGTCTTGTTAACTCGCTCAAACCCAAGTGTCCAACGAAAAATGGTTATCAAACTAGAAAACCTATTTGGTTTTCCCTGAGCTTCAGAACTTAATCAATGTCGGGCTGAACACAGATAGATTTGCATTTAATTTGAAAATTAAACAAGGACATACGTTTTCAAGTGCTGTGATAGAGGTTAATTACAAAAGGTAAAACATAAGACCATCTCAATGCTAAGATTCTAACCATAGCTGTGTCTAAAGATTTTACAGCATGGTCTTCATCCGTAATATCTTCCACTTATATGTCCAATACTATCATTAGGAGGCAAATGATAGTAGATTTCCAGAAAACTCATTATATTAGGATAGTGTAGGGATCAGAGCTCAAGCTAGCACCAAAGGAATTAAACAATCCAGTTCAATGGAATAAAAATACTAAGAAATTGAAATATCAATACAATCCTCTTGGAAAATAAATATATATAAATACAATCCACCTAAACAACCCTCTTAATAAATTATGTAGCATAAACTCATCCAATTACAAATTCCTACTCTAACCCCATCCAAGCTTTATAGAAAAGAAGCAACGAAACGGTGCAAGGAAAACTGTTCCTAGATTGCTTCCTCGGTAATAAAAAATCATACCACGGCCCATTTCTTAATCCAAATCGAAGTACCGAAATTTTCAAGTAAAACTAATCCATTTCACTTATTAGAAAAGCAATGTAGTATTCCTAAGAAAGTGTAAATCAGCCGTAAACAATGTCCTTGAGTAATCATAGAAAAGCACAAAGGAAGGGGGCTCACTGCGGATTGGACCGGAGGCGGATCAAGATCGATAGAACGCACAGACATCTTAGCGATCTCGTTTATGGCTTCTTCTCTCACACCAGGGACGTCACTGGTCAATTCCTCATAGGCAGCCTCAAATGCCTCTTGCCAGAACCTGGGTAATCTGATCCGCCGGCTATTAGTGTATACATCCCACATGTGCTTCACAACCTTCTCCCTCTCCTCCATTTCCTACACACAACAACACCACGAAATCCCCAATAACCCATCCAATCAGGGATCCAACTAACCCAACCCAGAAAACAAAAAAAAAAGGAAGAAAAACAATCGTAAGGAGACTACTACTGACAAGGACATCGAGATCGTCGTGAATAGGCGAGTCGAAGTCGTCGGATAGACGATTGAGGTTACCAGCGGACCACCGGAGAGTGACGGTGCCGGTGAACATGGACCAAAACGCGAGCAACAAAATCGCAGCCAAGGCCCAGAACTTGTACCTGCCTTTGCCGAGTATCACACTATCCGAGCCTTCCTTCTTCGTGCTGGCCGGCGTCATTGTTGGAAGGCCATCCTCATCCTTCATCGCCGATTACTCACGCAGATTGAGTTGCCTAATTTAAATGCAATTACACAAAAAAAAAAAAATTGGAATTTTTTTTTGGGGGTTTTCTATTTTTAGCTTTTTATATGTGAATCTTGTGCGTCCTGATCACATTCTGAGGTCGGACTCAGATTTGGAAGAGAAAAAAGAAACAAAAAGCATACGATCCAAAGGAGGGAGAAGCGAGCAAGAGAGAGAGGAGTGTTTCCCTCTTGTTGTGGATTTGATGTTTCGGGGAAAGACGTTTGTGGATTTTAAAAGATAATCTGCAGGCCACCACAATTTTATTAATTTGATCAGTTGACATTGGAATTAGATTTCAGGCGCTATGGTGGGGGGATTGGGGCCGTTGGATCTCAGCTCATGTATTATTTTCTCAAGGAAATCATGAATTCAAGAAGCTAGGAAGGAATAGGGTAGAAAATGAACGAGTGAATTTTTTTTTGGGGGGATTATTGTTGCACGTTGAGTTTAGGGATGTTAATTCATTTTTCGATTCTATTTTTTTACTAAATTATTCGGTTATGTTTTTATGATAAAAACCAATTAAAATCGAAACCGAATTATTCGGTTTGGTTTGATTTGGTTTTGATTAAATGAAATCTAATTCAATTAAATTTGGTTCAATTGAGTCTGTCTGATCGGTTTGATTTTTATTAAACCGAATTTTTTTTTTAATTTAGCCAGTTTTTGCCTAAATTTGGGTAATTTATATTGTTCTAAATCAATAAAATGTGGAGTTTCAATTTCTATTCAAAATTCAACCACGACCATAATGTAATTACAATTCATAGAAAAAATACAAATAAATCAATAAGTTTATTGTTCAACTCATACAAAGTTCCAAAGTTAATCGATAGTTGAAAATATAAATAAAAATCTGCAAGTCCAAGTAGTCTAATGATTGGACTTTGGAGGTAACATAGGTAACATAGCACGACTCTTTGCCATTTTTACATACGAGACACAAACAAAGTTAATTATTTATATAACTTGTTAATTAATAACTAGTAAATGCAGTAAGAATAATAAAAAGATATAACCATTACCTTGTGCAATAGTATAGTAACACTCCACTAATTCAATAGTCGATTCCAAGTATAATGCAACATTAATACTCAAAAGACAATTTTGAGTACATATCAAAGCCTCCACCACTTGAGGACTTAACGAACTTCTATATAAATTTATTACCCTTCCACTTGTGTTAAAGCATAACTCCAAAACTATTGTTGAAGCAGCTACGGTAAGAACACCTCGTGTAATTAGTGATAAATTTGGATATTTGGCGAACCTATTCTTTTTCCACCAAGCCAAAAGATCAAACTTTGAATCCTACGTATATTCAATAAGATACAATAGATACATATTCATATCATTACAAATAATGTCACTTTTCATTGCTCTCCTCCTCCTCCTCCTCCTCCTTTTTAGAAGATACATATCCATATTCATACTCATCCTTTCATTTGATACTGAAGAAGAGCTATCACAAGCATTGTCCTCTGTTCCAGATTTCCGACTCTCACCCTCTCCGTGGAGGTTATACAGATTAGCCAATAAAAGTTTTAAACTAGAAGTGGCCTCTGCAACCTTGTCACAATTGCTCTCTAATAACAACCCAAAACAATCCTCCACAACTTCAAATGTCTAGCAGTGATCAATAATAAGAGCTATGAAATAATATTGATTCGTACACTCTACTTTCCCTTAATATTTTTCAAATTTTGCTTGCATTCTACTTGCAATGTCAGACAACAAAACACTTTTCTGTTCACGACACAAAAAGATTTAAAAGCAGCAAATGTACTCGTTACGTCCCAATCATACGCAACTGGTGGTCCTACCCTTCTATCATTGATAAAGTAAGTTGCATAACTAGGATCATGATCGACTATATCCTCAAATTCACCACGAAACTTTAGAGCTGTTTCCAACATCAAATATGTGGGATTCCACCTAGTGGCACATCCAATACCACAAGCCCTTTACTATCCACTTTAGCCTTCTCCTCGCACTTTTTAAAAATGTCTAACCTATTAGAAAAATCTTATATATCTAGCGGTATTTCGAATACTTTAAATATAATTATTCAACTCATTCAAGCTACATTGACAATCAAGTTAAGAATATGAGCAATACACCTAACATGCAAATTCTCTCCTTTATTACAAATTCCATTTAGCCATTCTCTTAATTAAATAAGACAACCTGGAGTCATTCGAAGAAACATTATCTACTGCAATAGTGATAGGCTTCTCAATATCTCAATCACACAAACATTCCTCCAAAAGCCTCCCAATTGAATCTCCCTTATGGTTTGGAATCACAAAAAAGTTATAATTTTTTATGCAAGACCCAATCACAATCAATAAAATGAGTAGTGACAACCATGACAACCATATAGTTGATGTTTTGAAGGGATTTCCATCTATCAGTAGTTATGCAAACTCTATAAGACTTGATAAATTCCTTTAGAGACTTCCTTTTAGCATAATACATACTAAGCACATCTCTAGTAACTATCTGACGATATGGAATTTTCCACCTTGGACAAGCTTTATTCATGAATGCAGAAACTCTTTTCCCTCCCCAAAATAAAAAGGCAACTCATCTACAATAACCATCTCAACAAATGCTCTAATAATATAATTTTGACTAAACCCAACAACAACTTCTATAGGCTTTTCTAGAGGCAAAACTTTCTGATTTTTTTTTCGCTGTCATATTTGAAGGAAATTTAACACATTTTTCAATGTGATTAATTAAAGTCCTAGTTCCATTTTGGCAGAATCAACAACATACATATAATCTAGGGAATAATTACACCTAACTTAACGCCTCCAGTAGCAGTTTTTACCTTTCAAAGTGATCTCATAAATTTGCTCTCTGCCTTTTCTTGGCATGTTCCAAAAACTTTGCATTACACTCGGCACTAGTCCGGGGTTTGCTTTCTAGATTCGATTCTTCATCAAATTGTTTTCATTGCGACTCACAAACATTGTCCACCTACAAAAAAAAACATAAAACAAATTGTTGGGATTCTGGGGTGATTTCTCTTCTAGTGGTAGTATAAAACATAAAAATGAAAATCTACTATCACTCTATACTGAAAATAGCAAACTTCTATACTCTCTTTGACACACCCCCGACCTGGAAAGTCCACTTAGGACACGTAGATTGAGGCATACAGGCCGACATCTGGACAATGACGTCTAGATGGCGAAAGCCAATGGAAGAAAACGATATTGTTTTATGAGTCGAGTGAAACATAATCGGTCAAAACCAATCACATTTCATCCCACAGCGGAAGCATAGATCGGGGTCAAACATTGATGATCATACTGTTATACCTTTCTACCTGAAGTATCTGATCACTGTCACGCCACCCCAAGACTCGGGTGCAAATACCATAGCAGTTACTAAGCTTCCTCGAACTGCATGCACACCAACGGTACCTGAGGGATTCAAAAACCATGGGTGAGTGTACCTAAAGCTTAATTAGTGTAAAACCATTCATAGTAAAAGTATTTTAACCCCTCATTTTTCCCAAAAACAAAACAGTAAAATCAGACTTGCACGTTCTATGAGGAATAATAATAAAATAATTAAAAATCATTATGTTCAAAAGAGTCATATAAAAATCATAAATATCAATAAACAACCCGAAGTATGAAATAATATGCATGAACCACAATCTCATTGCTCATGAGTCGTACAAGGCATCTGCTCATGCCAGGCTGGATATCCTTACTCATGTACCACCACCACATGAAAGCTAGGTGCTAAGTATGGTCACCACATGTTCCCCTAAAGCTCGGGGAACAAGCTAGGTGCATTTTTTAACTAGTATTATGAGCTTCGCGGGGTGAACGATCACGTGGAAGCTGTGTATGTGGCCACTCAGATGTGGTACAAGATCCCTAAGTGGTTCTAATATCACATCTCAACTATCTCTCGGGACTCAATATGCACCCATGCCATGAATGTCAAAAATACCATGCATTGCAATAGATAATTCAACCATGCATACTCGAGTGTAGCCCTGTTAATTTATCCAGAAAAACCAACAGAAAAACAGCAACGAACGGGAACCGAACCGAAAAACACCGAACCATTGGAAAACTGGGACTATTTGGAAAAAAATCGAATCGAATCGAAAAGCACCCAGTTCGGCTTCGATTTTCAGTATTAATACACCAGATCGAATCGGACCGGACCGAAAGGAGGTAAAAACCAAACTGAACTAGTCCGACCCAGACCGAATCACAATAGTTAAAATCTTAAGGAAACAACGTCGTTTTTAGTAGTGTTGTAAATATGAAACCAGAAACCCTAGATCGCCCTCGAGTCTTCGACTTTACCAGTTTGGCAGTTAACTTCTTCCCATTTCCTCATTCATCTTCGACCTTTGATGCCTCCTTCTCTATTTCGAATCTGAGATCGCCTCCTCCTCTTCCATTTCGAATCTCGATCGATCACAAAATCAGAGCCACCAGTCACACAGCTCACACTTCACACTTCGACACCTCCCTTCCTCTGTTCTTCATTGGTCACGGCTCACAACGACACTGACACAACCACTCAACTCATTCTTCCAGAGAAATCCTTCACAGTTCCTCATGGCTCCTCGTTCCATCTCCTCTCCGTTCTCTCAATTTCGCAGAGAATCAGACGCTCATTCTAGACTTCGAATCTTCGAAGTCAATCCCTCTCAAGTCTCGCCAGTGTCAGGTTAGGCTTCCATTAGTTTTGATAATGTGATTGAAAATGCATTAGTTTTGAATTCATATCAAGTTGAGATGTTGAAGAAAATTTACTTGCCCAGATGCAATTTTTCTTATATGAAGGCTGTCTTGATTTACTTGGTTTTGTTCGATCATAGTTTCGGATCATCCGCTTCTTTAAAACCTTACTTCTTGTTGATGATCACCTGCTCTTGGCAACTTGTCCACTTTTCCATTTGGTGATCATATTTGATTTGTTCGATAATGCCCCATATTTGTAGGACTTTCCCTCATTTTGTAGGACCATACCCTTCAAGCCAAGGGAAAAAAAAGTGGCAGTTGAGAACCCATGTATGATTGAAATGAATTAGGCCTAATATTTCAACTAAAGATTGACAACAACTTATTTCCTCCAAGAGAGGATTGGGTTAGGTATATGGCTTTGTGCTAACCATATTAAGGGATCTGGGTTTCTTGTGGAAACAAAATAGATAAAATGAAAGAGCAACATTGATAGAAAGCAAATCTAAAATTGGGTTGTTTTGTTGCTTTCTATTGTAATTTTTGGCAAAAGAAATCCGTGATTGTGTTGCTAAATTTGTTCTTGATTTCTATTGCATTGTCATTTGTAGGATGTGCTTTCAATTTGCACTTTGCAGGGTTCCAAATTCCAATGGGCTCATGAGAAAAAGTAAGCAATGTTGCTAATGTGTAAACCAGCTACCAACATTGCTATGTCTAAACCTAGTGAGATGTAACCATTTTAATAAGTTTCATATCCTTGGGATATGTTTCTTTCAAGTAACCATTTGTGTAATTACCAAGAGAGCATATACACCACATGAATATAATAAAATCGACAAAATAATAAAAAAAGAATGTGAGAAAGGTTTAATTAAAGTGAAGAGTAAAACCCAGGTTTTGCCGATTACTTTGTTAGAGTTAGACGTCTTCAAGACAAGGGATGCAGTCAACAATTGCATGCACAATAGTCTTCAAAAGTAGAGCCCAGTTTTGAATTTGGCTGAAAATGCAAGAAAGTCCTCTCTTTCCATAATGCATGAAATTCCACCTTTTAGTTAACTAGGTTGGCCGCTCTCTTATGTTTTGATCACTTATTGCTGTTTTGGACTTGTATTTATATGAAATTAATATTTAATGAGAAAATTGCGAAATTAATTTATTTCAATACTTGTCTACTCAATACACTATGAATGTGTATCTTTCTTGGCAACACTCTCTTATTATTCAGTCATTATAATATACGAACTTTCGAGATGATGGATTGATACACATGACATATATGTAATGATTTTCAAGTATCAAGTACACTTGATGAAGTGATGAACAGTTAGGAAGTTAGGTATACCTTTTAGTGATAATTTGAGCGTTCTTGTCTATGTGGGTGATTTCTTATTGATGTGTTGAATCGCAGATATATTTTTGGGATTCCTATGTTGAATCGCTGATTTCTTATCTATGTATGATTTCTTATTGCTACAGATCAAAACCAAACCCTAAGAAATAAGAATGGTGCTTACCTTTGGGAATGCTTCTAGTGCTGCGTCTGCCGCCTCATCAGAGTTGCCGAAAGAGGTATTTATTCTCAGACACTTATAATGGTGACCTAACACCTATAACTTTATCAAAGCTTTACCTAATAGATGTAAAGATCTAAAAAAATTAATTCATTCTTATTACATTTCAAAGCGGTAATTAGGTCAAAAAATTTGTATGGTTAAGTTTGAATGTTTGATAGTTAATGAAAGGAATTCACTGAAAAAATGAAGACAATCTCTAGTAAATTTGACAAGTAACCTTGTAGTGTCATACTTGCTGTTTTCCTGTTGTGGCTATTTTTTCATGCTTGTGGTTTTCATGCTTTGGTTTTTTTTTTTGTTTTGTAGGTGGACAATCTCCCATAATCACAAGTAGATGAATTTGAGCCGGAGTTGAATCAGGATGGCAAACCACTAACCAACGCTGAAATTAATGCGCAGTTTCTAGAGCATGCGAAGAAGGATGGCAAGCATATGGTGACAGGACCCGTCCCCAACTGGACCTCAAAAGCCGTACCCGGTCCTGCTCCCGTCTGACAAGTCCGTCTGACAAGTCAACTGAAGTCCCGAAACGATCCTTCAATACCTATCAGGCAAGGGATAGTTGCGCTGATTTCCGTTTATGCCTTCGCCTCGAGATCAGCCCCGAACGTTGTGCCACGGCCTGGAGGGTCAACAAAACAGAAAAGGTGTGAGTGGACAAAAATATATTCGTTAAAACACATTTGAAAAGACCTCATTTACCCTCCAGTTTATCAAATCATGCATGCATAGGGAAAAACGAATGAATGACAATCACCGGCTTTCCAGCCAGATCACCTAACAAATCAAAATCCTGGCTCTCAGGCCAAACACATGAAAACATAGTTACTTGGCCACACAGACTAGAACTCGCACTTAATACCAGTACGCCATCATAATCATAATCATCATCAAACAGTACCATGCACAAGGTCATAAACAATTACTCAATCCGCACTATTTACAAGTGCATAAGCCATCACATAATTACATCCGTACTAGGCCATAACCCCTAGCATTAGCCGTCTGGGAACACCCCGAGCTCCGGCTAGCTGGGAAAACTTATCACCCCGAGTACCAGCCGCCTGGGAACACCCCTAGCTCCGGCTGCCTGGGAACAATCACAATTATATCCCCGAGCTCCGGTCGTCTGGGAACACCCCGAGCTTCGACCGTCTGGGTATTCACAATCAATCACAATCACAATGAATCATCCCGGGAGCATATCCCAAAACATGTCAGTCAAGTCCATGACCCAATCCAAGTCAAATCATTACCAACCGGGACTCAAGCCCAATATCCTTTACACGTAATTTCGTAAAATCATATAGAAAACATTATCATAATCCAAAAATCATTCTTAACTCATTCACTCATCAAAATACCCATTTTGAAATCATTTTGACTCCAGGCCTAGCCCAAAATATCATTTGCACATTGCCTCGTAAAACGTGCTCGAATTACCGATTAAAATAATCATTAAATCATAAATAATCATCCAAACAAATCATAACATCATTGCAAACCAAATCATGCAATCAATCATGTAAAACATTTAACTATGCATGCATATCAAGTTATAAAACAAACGTCCACTCACACACCGTCCAATTGCTCGTTTCCCGCGCTGCACGCGTTTCCGTAATTTTCGATACGTGCCAGGAATCCCGAATCCTGTTCACAATTATTATTCAAGGTTACTATCAAGTCAAGTTACATTATATAATTTTCCCATAATTTTTCGGGATTTAAATACTATTTTAAAATATAATTTAAACCATCGGACCCTCGAAACATTATCGAGCCGGTGTCCGATTGACACGAAACCAATTTTAAAATGTCCGTTACATTACAGGGAGTAAAACACCTGTTGAAACTTTCCTCAGAAAATGTGTCACGCGCCCTCATGCGCCGCCGCAAGCGGCTGCGCGTGAGTCCACGCGCCGTGCTACAGTGACAATGAACAGTCCTCTTCTCTACCCGTTTACCTGGTAACCGGAGCCTACGACCCGCGATCAGACCCGGTCCGTTCTCTACTAATTCTGACTCAATTTTATCGTTTCTTCCACTTATTACCCTCTATTCTACTTCTAATGAGGATCTGTAACCTCAATTTCGTGAAACCCTGCCCCAGAGTCCACGACTCAACATAGATACCCGACGAGTTTGAAATCGGGTTCTACCCCAGTTCACGTCATATCATCCAATTGATCTTACAGGGAGCATTCTCTATTCATTCTAAGCATAATTTCGCAACCAATTTCATGAATTCATACCTCTAATTACCTGAATGCAGCTTCCACAATCCACGGATGTCACAGGGCTTGTTCTTTATCAATCCGCCACCAATTTCGTTCCCATTTGATCTGGTTTACTTCGTTAAGCTCCCAGAAGAGTAAATTGCACGTCAATTTTGATCAAAATCGCCTAAGAATTCAAATTCGAGAATTATGCTTGTAGGTGATTTTTCGGGTTTTCCAGTATGAGGTGTTTCTTGGTTTCCCTCTATTTCCTTTCGGTTTTTCTCTCCAATTTACACTAATTGGTTACTTTTATTGCACTGATTTTCCTTTAGTTGGCTGCTAATCGATCACAGGATTTTTGAGGGGTTTTAGTGTTCTCTGTTCTTCAGTTTTATACGAACATCTGCTAATTCATCTTATTTACTACCCTTAGCATCTAATTAGTTAATTATAAAACAAACAACCAAGTGCCACTAAGTGTTATTAACAAGTGACACATGTCGCTTCACCCAGCACCTGAGTCATTTAGTTGGCTGATTCAGCCAAGTTCACCGTTTAATCAATCTCATGACCTAAAATTACCATTTTACCCTTTAAGTCACAAATGACCAAAATACCCCTACACTTCATAACCCCGTAACTTTTTCGTTCGGACTCCAATTGACGCATGCCGTCTGTCTACGGATTCAGCGTCCCGAGACCTACCCAACGGTATTCTCGAAAAGTCCAAACAAAGTCCCGATCAAAAAGTCAACTTTCGGCCCCTTTTACCAACTTTCGCACGTCATAACTTTCTCATCGAATGTCGGAATTGGACGTGCCACCTGTCTATGAACTCGTGACGTCCCGAACTACATCACGGTCATCGGTCAAAGTCCATTTGACCGCTCAAATCAAAAGTCAACTTTTCGTCCAATTCCGGGAGAAAAATCGTCATTTTCCTCAAATTTTCTAAATTTTCGTTTTTCGCATTTTCCGGGGCGTTACATATGGGATCATTTTGAAAGATACAAAGTTGATACTGGTTTCACTAGGGCTAGATGTAATTATTGCCCTAATACGTATGCTGCTGATTTTATTAGAAATAGAACTAGGGCCTTGATTAGTCACCTTCATAAATGTCCTAAATATCTCCCTAATACGATTGCAAAAAGAAATCAGAAATTTCCATCTGTACAAAAGCCCACAGAAGTTACTGTTGGGTTTAGTTAGAAGGAGCTTGTTAGGAGATTTGTTCGGATGGTCATAGTTGACGAGTTACCTTTTTCTTTTGGGGAGGGAGACGGGTTTCGTGATTTCTTTTCGCTAAGTTATCCCAGGTTTAAAATTCCATGTTGTTAGACAGTTGCTAAATCGGTGCTTAATATGTATTATGTTGAGAATGAGTCCCTTAAAGAATTGATCATGTCTTATAGGGTTTGTGTAACTACTGATACATGGAAATCCCTTCAAAACATCAATTATATAGTTATCATAGCTCATTTTATTGACAATGATTAGGTATTGCATAAAAAAATTATCAACTTTTGTGTGATTCCAAACCATACGGGAGAATCAATTGGGAGGCTTTTGGAGGATTGTTTAATTGGATGGGGTATTGAGAAGCTTCTAACTGTTACAGTCGATAATGATTCTTCGAATGATGCTGGGTTGTCTTTTTTTATGAAGAGAATGCCTAAATGGAAATTTCCAGTGGCGCTTTTGAATAATGGGGAAAATTTTCATGTTAGATGTATTGCTCATATCTTGAACTTGATTGTCAATGATGGCTTGAATGTGTTGAATGATTCTATTTAAAGTATTAGAAATGCCATCAGATATGTAAGATCTTCTCCTAGTAGGTTTGAAATATTTAAGAAGGGTACGGAGAAGGTTATGGTTGATAGCAAATGGCTGGTGGTATTAGATGTTCCAACTAGGTGGAATTCCACCTATTTGATGTTGGAATCAGCTCTTAAGTTTCGGGGAGCATTTGAGGTCCTAGTTGAGGGTGATCCGAATTATGCTGCTTATTTTGTAAGTGATTAAAGGGTAGAACCATCGTCTGAGTATGATTGGGAAGTAGCGAGTTCATTTTCTACTTATTTGAAACCCTTTTATGAAGTAACTTTGCGAGTATGTTGCACTTTTACACCCACAATCCAATGTGCTTTACTTGATGTGTATAGGATTTTAACTCTTTTGTGTCGTGAATAGAAGAGTGTTTTATTGTCTGGCATTGCAAGCACCATGCAAGCCAAATTTGAAAAATATTGGGGGAAAGTGGAGCGTATGAACCAATATTATTTCATAGCTCTTTTTCTCGATCCCTATCATAAATTGGATGCTGTGTGAGGATTGTTTGTGTGTGTGTTGGGGGGGGGGGGGGGGGAGGGGGGCGTATTTGAGGATGATGATGATAAGGTTGCACATGCTATTTCTAGATTGAAGATTTTATTGACTAGTCTTCATAAACTCTATGAAGACGGTGAGAGAAGGGATTCTGCAAGAGAGGACAATGTTAGTGGCAGCTCCTCTGCAGTAGCAAATGACAAGATGGGTTTGAGTGACAATACGGATCTTAGAGCAAGGAGGATGAGGAGGACGACAAAGAAGGAAATTATTTGTAATGATTTGGGTAGATATCTATCAAATCCTATCGAAAATATTGAGGATTCAACGTTTGATATTTTGGGTTGGTGGAAAATGATCGGGGTATCCAAATATCCAATCTTGTCGCAAGTTGCATGGGATGTTCTAGCTATACCCACTTCAACAATAGCTTTGGAGTCATGCTTTAGCACAAGTGGAAGGGTAATTAATTCGTATAGGAGTTCGTTGAGCCCTAAAGTTGTGGAGGCATTGATATGTACTTAAAATTGACTTTTGAGTATTAATGTTGCATTACATTTGGAGCCGAGTGTTGAAGAAGTGGAGTATCATGCTCTTGCACAAGTTAATTGTTGTATCTTTTTATTATTTCTAATAAATGTGTTTGTTATTAATTGTGAATTTATGTAGGTAATTAACTTTTCTTGTGTGATATGTAGAAATGGTAAATGGTTGTACTACTACTAACTGCTAAGCTGATTTTTGCTGCCTTGCTGATTTTTCATGATACTTCTATTATTTTGTTCACTTGAATGGTATGGTTTTGTAATGGACATTCTATGTAAGATTTTCATGCTTGTTGTTGATTTGGTTGTTTATAATGGACATTTAGGTCGGATTTTGATGTCCCGATGATTTTGATTAGTTGTAATGGATTGGGCAATATAAATATTGATTACAAAATTAAAAAAAAAATCTATTTTAGAAAAAAAACCAAACCGGTTCGACTCGATTAAACAAAAAATAACCAATTTTACTCAAAATCGAACCGAACATTTTGGTTCCGATCTTGGTCAGTTTTATCTGGAAAAATCAAACCGAACAGAAACTAATTCACCAACCAGTTCGGTTTCGATTTTGGTAAAAAAAATCGAACCGAAAACCCGATTTATAGGGCTACTCGGGTCTACATTACCACATAACCATACTTCTCACCTCATGGTACACACTTATACCTTACTTACCATATCACATGCTAACATGTCTGAGCAAATAACATAAAGTGTGCATAACATCACATCAATCCTATTTAATTCTAAAATAAGAAATCAAGCATGCACAAGAATCATATAAATAACATCGTAAAATGTGCAATAATAGCTTTATAAAACAGTTTAGGGAAGGAGGGTCCACTCAAAAACTAGTTGGCGAGTCCAAATCACTCGACTAGTCGAACCTCGTAAGCTCAAACTCGTCTCAATTTCTAAAGAATTCGGACCATGATGTTACTATTTGAATTTCAAGAAGAAAGATAAGGATTCTCACTTAAATAGAGTTAAACGATGTTAAACCGGCTCAAAACGGACTTCAAACGTGATTAAATGGCTCGAAAACGTCTCAAAATAAGCACGCACGCCTTAGTTGATCGTTAGAACTAACGGTTGACTAGCGTGGACTTAACGGTGTTGGCAGATCATTGCTGGAGCCTCACTGGAGACGGCAATCAAACCGCCGCCAGCACTGCCGTCCACGCCGATCAGTTTCTGGAAAATCTCGTTGAAAACTCGATTTTTTGGCAAGGTCTAAATCCCTCAAAATCAAACCAATTTTAACATGAAATATATGAAAATATAATTACTCGATGCAAGAATTTCCAATCTCGAGTCATTGGTCGAGAATCTACTTCTCGTGGTTGGAAAAGCTCGAGAAGGGTGCAGTTCCGTTAAGGTTCCCTCCCACACAGCGCTGTCCACGACAGTCAGGGACACTGGGAATGGTGTGGTCGCCATCACCTTATAGAGGAGAGCATTTAGGTTGTAGTAACCCAACTTCAGTCGAACATTGTTGGTAGTTCACAGTGTCTCTGCAATCTCCGATGGAGTCTACTACTATCAAATTCGCATGAAACAGACAAGAAAGAGGCCGATAATCAACTACATGGCCTAGGATTCATATTTCGACAAACTTAGGGCTTCGATATTACCTCGAAAAGGCTCTCATCCAAATGGGTCATTCTCAGGTCGAAAGTCGACGATGGGGCATGATGTTTCTACATCATTCGGTGGAGTCAACCGTCGTCGACCACCACACACAAAACACATGCAAACTCATAAAAATGTAGCTCTCAACGTGTATCACATTACTCAAACTCAAGGGGTTCGATAAATACCTGCCTTGTTCGATCTTCCTCTTCTGGTTACTTTGGAATCTAAGCTAGCCAGCTAGGTTCCTGGGTCTGTGTCCGTTCCAGTGAGAAATTTGTGCGCTCAGTCAGCTGTTGGTCTCTTTTCTTAGACCAGGATCTCCACAGGGCGTGAACCACGCCCCTGGTTGTGATTAAGAGTTAACACGGACTACCATGGAGGAAGTGTGGTCGTGGATTCTCGAAGCACTGAGAGAAGAAGATGATGGGAGCACTATTACAGACCTACACATGGCAATGGTTGGTGCTTGGTGACAACGAGGTCATTGTTAAGGTTTCATGGTGCGGTTATGAACAGAGAAAGGAAAGACGACAATCGTCGCCGTTTCAGTGTGTTGTCACCAAACTCCCACAGTTTTCTAATAAAGATGATGAAGAATGGAGTCTTCTAGTTACGTGGATGCTTAAAGGAGAATAAGTGCAAGGACTTGTGGGTCACAGGCCTAGGCCTGATAAGACGAGTCTCTCTTTTCAAATTTCCAATCTTGGTCCTTAATGCACTTAGATCCAAGTGGACACCACTATGTCTTTACGGCTAATAGGTTGATGGACCTTAAAATAATCCCAACTAAAGAGCTCACAAAATTAGATTTAATGCAAACATTGGACTACGTCACAAATCTTTGGGTCCCCCAAAGTGAACTTAGGTCAAAACATGAACAAATGGAATGGCTTTAGCTACAATCAAATTTTGGGCTTCCAATTTGGGCTTGGGGATATCTTCAACTTAAGGATTGTAATGGGCCTACCTAAAGATCAATCCGACCCCACAAGCAAAACGAGGCCCAACGACACTCGTGGGGCAATTTGGTAATTTGCATTTTTTCTAAATTCCGTTACGGGGTGTAATAGGTTAGTTTAGTGAAATAAATGTGACTGACATTAAAAATGTAACACGTCATAGAAAGTGCCACAAATTGACACCATGGGGACTTACATTTGTACTGACAGGTTGAATCAACGTAAGTAAAGAAATTCACCAGGTTAAACAAGCGTCGTAAGAAACTCAATAATAAGGTAAACTGGTTTGCAGAAAACTGTGAAATCGTTTTTAGTGCCAAGTCAAGTGTCACGACCCATACCACATCTCTCTGGAATTAATACGGGATGTGCCATGCTCCCGTCTGACACGAAGTGTCAGAAAAGGGATAATTCAAATCTTAGCCCACACGGGGCTTCCAGAGTGCACTAGGATCGGAGGAGGAGTGTGATGTCTCGGTCTCCGATACAGCTCGCATCCGCGATCAACTTGAAAGGAATTAAAACCATTGAAAACTGTGAGTGGACGAAATAATTTATTTAATAAAAACTCATTTCATAAAAAGACGTTTATGCCCTTCAATAAAAAGTATGAATGCATTCTAAAACCAGTATTTCAAACCATTTATCAATAATTAAACCATCAGGGCCTTAGCCCAAAACCGTAAACCAAAGTATATGGGAACTCAACCCAAAACTAATCATGTGGGTACTCAGCCCAAAACCAAAACCATAGGGACTCCGCCCAAATCAAATCACGTGGGTCTTAACCCAACTCCAATACACGTGGGTCTTAGTCCAAAATTAATCCTTGGCATCCCTGACGCCTGACATCCTAGATGTCACAATCAATAACATCACGGTTCCAAGCTACGCGTGCTACTCGAGGTCTCAAATCCTAAGTGTCCCTAGGGTCCACCTAGGTCAATGATCCACACATCAATGACCCTCCCTGGGGGGAGGTTTTAACCTCTGGAAATCCTACTCCTGAGTCACTATACGGACTGGTCACTCCGTGCAATGACCCCTCGCAGGCAATGCTCCGTGACTACTCCAGGATACTACGAGACGTCTAGAGAAGACAACCCGCCACTCCAGGATACTAAGGGACATCTAGAGGGCAATTATTCGTGAGGATGGTATATGGAAAACCATTCCCTGGGCTGCTCAGTCGTCCCCCGCCGTTCAAAACCATTCGTAAACATCCATACAAACCCCACAAACGCACCCCAATCCTCAAAAATAGCCCCTAACATTTAAACCAAAAATTCCAATTTGAATTTACAAATAAGGGGTTTCGGGTTTTACCTTGCTCCGCCGTCCATGACGACTCATCCACCCTCACCATCGCCGTCCAACCTCCCTTGCACTCCCAGCCTCTCTCTTGGCTTCACACAAAATCGAATGGGGGAAGGGTTTCGTTTTGGGTTCATCGGGTTTGGATGGTCGACCGAATGAGAAAGGGAATGTATATGCATGTATGGTGAGATGATGGGCAATATATGAGTGACACTTGTCACTCATCCATTGGGCCAGAACAAAATATCTGTACCCACTTCCAGACAAAAGTCCACCTGTCTCGCAAAACGTTCAATAGTTCCAAGGAACTTCCGTGAACCCTAACTTTCCTGTTGAATGTCCGATTTCGACATGCCGCTTATCTACGGACTCGTATTGACACGATCTACGTAACGGTCCTCGATCAACGGGAATTGCACCTCCCGGTCAAAAGTTAACTTTTTGCCCTAGTTTAAGGGCAAAATTGTAATTTCACCTTGAACGTCCGATAATCCTTGACTAATCAGGGATTAGTTAATCCATAATTAATTTATATTTAATCCCAAAAATTTGGGACGAGTCGTTACAAACGTCCCTCCTTAAATAATTTCGTGCTCGAAATTCCAACTAACCCAATTTCACAACTAAACTGTGGAAATCCAATCATGTCCCCCTACTCAGGCACTCTCGTGTAAAAGTACAAGTCTGACACAACCACCATACTCGTCGGTACGCAATGTCATTGGAGATTCCAAAGCTCTAACTCACTCTCGAGAACCACACGTCGACTCGTAAGTTTCACTCGAGACGTCGATACTCGTCGATCTTGCCTGTCACTCACTCCGATAGGTCTGATATACTAATCTGATATAAAAGTAAGCTTTTCAGTCTACCACTTTGACACGTTCCAACCTACAACCATCAGGTTGAAATACGTACACCCACTAAGGGCTATCACATCCGAGCTAACATCCTGCTCAGCGTCCGATTAGACAATATCCTCTAGATCCTACCATCACAATGGCAAGAATCACACCTCGCAGACCATACTCAATCATGCGGCATTTATCGACCTCAGTACTCACATCAATCAACTGCTTCATTTCCCATACTCATGCTGACTCTTACTAGAGTCCTATCATTGCATACCAATCCGAATCTGTCGGATACCAATTCATTCCATTACCACTATCATGACCATCTGGCAACTCCTGGATCCACTGCGCTTTCGTTGCGCCACTCTGATCTCAACTCTCTCTCGAGTCCCCATATCATATCTCATGTCGTTAAGTGATCTTTGGTGAAATCCTGACTCATCTCGAGTCTCGAACTGATGCATCGTTCCTTCTGTCAATACATCGACATCTCACCCATCTTAGGTGTATCTGGACCCCATCGAACACTTGCTAGCAGAGTTTACTACACATGAAATCACTAGGGTTCCTCTGGCCCACATGGCCCGGAGTTCTCGGCTCACATAATCACCAAACCCTCTCAACTACTCTACACTTGCACAATATTCAACGTCCAGTCATCACATCATCATGTCAGAACACATCCGACCATAGTACTCATTGAACTGTCACCATCGAATCCAACCTGATCCATGTACTCACTGTACAATCAACATCGAACCCTACCATATCGATCAGATGGTGTCAATCCCATTGTCCAACGTGCACTATACACAAGTGCACTCACCTCATGTCAATCATCAAGGCATTACCCGACCTACTCAAGGACTGTACTCAGGCAACATCCCATCACTTACTAATCTTCACATCCAACTCGAGGTATCGGTTATTCATCTCTTCCTGATCTATACGAGGTTATCGTCCTCGTCTCATACTTATTCACATATCCAACTCCAAGGTAGAGCAATACCATTCTCTCTGATAACGACCAGACCTCGGTTTACTCGACTCACAGTCGCCATACTCATCTCTGTCATCTCGATCATTTTGATCGTCACCACACTACTCGATCCGAACTCACCTCGATCCACTTGATCCTAGGAGGATCCACACTAGCTCTCGCAGCCAATGTAACATGACCCATAACAGCAACATGGGTCCACTACCTCGGATACTCACTCGTCACATCCAGTGATGCTAAATACCACCTGCTCGTCAGGTCACTCGTGCACCTCTGTACTATCGCCATGACTAGCGAATATCCATTGTCTCAGTCATCACGGCAACCTGAGCATATCCAACTCGATAAGACTCGACTACGTCCAACGATAGCAGCGTCTGCCACAACCGCGTGCAGACCAACTCAGAACGCTCTGCTATCGAGAGTCCATATCCATGCGGTCAACTCATCACAGATACCAACCACTCAACACACAATATCCACCGATCGGTCCATCTCAGGATCTGGTCCACAAGTACCACTCTCCTGGTAACTTGTTCAATCAATCTCAAACTAGGGTTACCACAACCCAGCTGCTCACTGAAACATGTCCATCCTGATCGATCTATCGTTCTCGACTCCAAAAAGTCGTCATACTCCGATACTGGTGTCCTACTAACCAGTAATCACAATCCAAGGATCTCAACCACTCTTACCCTGTGTCCTATCATGCAGCACAACATCTATACCGTGACATCCTTTGCAAGTCGACATCCCTCCAGGATTCGACACACTGAAATATGGCATCTCATGCTAGATAGGATCAAACGTTCCTATTCCCAACAGTCTCAACTAGGGTCAACCAGGGTCATCGTGCACTAAACTGCTCCTAGTAGTATAATCTCTGATCTTTGAAATTTTATCGTAGACGACCCTAACATCCGACCTCCACTGATTCCACTTTGCCCCAATCCATATCCGTCATGACCGCTCAACGGTCTTGACTCTCAGGTCGTCATACTGTGTCTACTCATCCACTAGATCCTATTCACCAGTAACACTACGGCTCTAAGCCGTTGTATTTCTATGCACATCGATCCTACTTGGGATCCAACCTCACTACCACGCGACATCTTCTGCCAATCGAACCCTAAACCATTGCACCTCATGCCAAACATAATCTAACTAGGGTTCGATTCCACTGAATCCTCATACTCTTACCCTAACTATCAGGTTGATGACAGGCTGTTACCACTACAGAGACATCACATCCTCAACCTGCACGTACCACAAGAACTACACGGTTTGCTCGAATAGCGAAAACCTCGCTCTGATAACATTTTGGTATCAGGGCACCGCGTGCAAACCTTGCTCTGATACCACTGTCATGACCCATCCCAAATCCCCCCGGGATTAATGCGGGATGTGTCGTGTTCCTGTCTGACACGAAGTGTCAAACAAGGGATAATTCAAATCTTAGCCCACACGGGGCTTCCAGAGGCGCCAGGATCGGAGGAGGAGTGTGATGTCTCTTTCTCCACTATAGCCCGCATCCGCAATCAACCTGAAGGACATTAAAACCATTGAAAGGTGTGAGTGGACGAAATAAATTTTTTAATAAAAACTCATTTCATAAAAAGGCATTTATGCCCTTCAATAAAAAGCATTCATGCATTCGAAAACTAGTATTTCAAACCATTTATCAATAATTAAACCATCAGGGCCTAAGCCCAAAACCGTAAACCAAAGTATATGGGAACTCAACCCAAAACCAATCATGTGGGAACCTAGCCCAAAACCAAATCCGTAAGGACTCTGCCCAAATCAAATCACGTGGGTCTCAGCCCAAATCCAATACACGTGGGTCTCAGCCCAAAACCAATCCTCGGTATCCCTGATGCCTGACATGCCAGATTTCACAATCAATACCGTCACGGTTCCAAGCTACGTGTGCTACTCGGAGTCTCAAATCCCAAGTCTCCCCAAGGTCCACCCAGGTCAATGACCCACCGATCATTGAACCTCCCTGGGGGGAGGTTTTAACCTCTGGCAATCCTACTCCTGAGTGACTATACGGACCGGTCGCTCCGTGCAATGACCCCTTGCAAGCAATGCCCCATGACTACTCCAGGATATTACCAGACGTATGGAGGAGACAACCCGCCACTCCAGTATACTACGGGACGTCTGGAGGGCAACCGTTTGTGAGGATGGTATATAGAAAACCATTTTACAATTCATCTCAATACTGTTCAAAGGGCTAAGCCCGGGTTTTCCATAAATTCGTCGTAAATCCACAATTGGGTCTCGTGCCCGAAGTATAACTTTCATAAATCATTTCCAGAAATCTGATCTTCAAACTCAAGGGACTCATGCCCGATATCATAAACCAACTGGGCCTCACGCCCGATATCATAACCAACTGGGCCTCAAGCCCGATTCGTAAACCAACTGGGCCCCGACACATTCATATAACTCAAATGGACTCCTAGTCCGAGAGTTTCCAAATCAAATGGGTCTCATGCCCGATTCCATATTTCCAAATCCAAAACTAGTTCATCAAACCATCATAGAAAACACAGCACGTATAGGCACGATATAAAACCAAAAATCTCAAAATATGTGCAAATACGTACATATCAAAACACCACAACATATGTACTCAAGGCATCTCAAAACATGTTCATAAACACATATAAAACATTTATACATGCATCAATTCATAAAAGAAAGTCCATTGACAGACCGTCCAAGATGTACCTCGATACGCGCACCATAAGCTTCTCTGTTCCAATCACCATCTCTGAGATTCCCGAACTATATAGAAACAGTGTCTGATCGACTCGAAACTTGTCCCAAAATGTTCGTTACATCGAAAGGATGATTTCACATGTTGACCTTGTCCCCAAATAATGTTTAACGCGCCCCCACATGCCACCCAAAGGCGCTGCGCGTGGAGCTCACGCGCCCAGTACATTCCTTCTTCAACCTCCAGCGAACTGGGTCCAGACCAGTTCACTGGTTTCTGGTCCAACGGAACTGGCGTGACCGGTTCAGTGCCATATCTCACCCATTTTCAACCCGTTCCCATCCATTTCAATTGCTATAGTTTCCTCTCCTCATTTACCACATATCTATGTGATTAAACACAAGAAAAACCACCTAGAACCTATTGGTTCGATTTTTCCTTTCACGGCCTAAATTTCCAGCCTATTCCCTGGGCTGCTCAGCTGTCCCCCGCCATCCAAAAACATTCCTAAACATCCATACAAACCACACAGACGCACCCCAATCCTCAAAAACAGCCCCTAACGTTCAAACCAAAAATTTCAATTTGAATTTACAAATAAGGGGTTTCGGGTTTTACCTTACTCCGTCGTCCATGACGGCTCATCCACCCTTACCATCGTCGTCTAGCCTTCTTTGCACTCCCAGCCTCTCTCTTGGCTTCACACATTATCGAATGGGGGAAGGGTTTGGTTTTGGGTTCATCGGGTTTGGATGGTCGATCGAATGAGAAAGGGAATGGATATGCATGTATGGTGAGATGATGTGACACGACCCATCCCAATCCCCCTGGGATTACCATGGAATGTGTCATGCTCCCGTCTGACAAGAGGTGTCAGACAAGGGATAACCTGTTGCCATTGCCCAACCGGGCTTCCAGAGTGCGTAAGGATCGATGGAGGAGGTGTATGATGTCCCAGTCTCTGCTGCAGTCACATCCGGAATCAACCTGAAGGGCATTAAAACAAAAACTGTGAGTGGACGAAAATAAACAAGTCTATTTAAAACATTTATAAGACATTTATGCCCCTCAGTAAAATCATATGCATGCACCATAAAACACTTTTAGCATATTTATTCAGAAATAACCATTGGGGCCTTAGCTCGGAAACCAAAGCATAGTTTCAAATTCCAAAAGTCAATCCAAGAGTTATTTCATAAATCTAGTAATATGAACCATAAGGCATATAATATAAACCATAACCATAATTTTAGCCACTGCACTATACACTCCAATCCGACATCCCTGATGTCTGACGTCCCTGACGTCAATAAGGTCACAATCACAAGGCTACGCGTGCCACTCGGGTCTCAATTTCCGAGTTCAATCCCCGAACCCCGTTCGGGTACAGCATCCCCGATGCTTAGCGTCATAGACGCTGGACGTACTAGACATCCGTGACCTCTCCGGGGTACCTCATCCGGAGGAGACAATATAATATGGAAGGATCTATACAGTGCAGTACCAAATACATTTTATTGATATCCACATGCAAAACATATATGTATACATAGGTAAAATCCGAACCGATCGTTACGTTTCATCAAACGGGTCTCATGCCCAAATACCGTGAAACGTGCCATAACCGAAATATCATCAAAACCATTTATTGATTCCAGCATGTGAACATATATAAAATGTAAACCAGAAAACATTTATTCAATTCCATTTTAGGGTCCCCGACCCGAAATCACATGTGGAAATCGACTGGGCCCCTGGTCCGATTTCACAAGTTCACTGGGCCCCTAGCCCGATCCACAAGTTAACTGGGCCCCTGGCCCGATTCATTTTATCAAATCCGTAACTGTTTCATGAAATCATATCCAACCACATTTATGGAAATCGGTGCAAATCCAGAAAACCTCGATTTTCGTGCAAACACGTAAATCACCTCGAAATGCGTGAAACCATTTAAATTCACCGATATCCAAAGTAAATCATTTAATCACAATTATAACAATCATGAAACAGTTATGCATGCATCGAATTTATAAAACCAATGTCCACTCATAGACCGTTTAACTGAGTGCCTCGATACGCGTGCCATAGGCCTTCCCGGGCCACATCACTATCACCGGGACTCCCAATCCTGTTCAAATCACATTAGAGGATTACTAACCTCATCATTAAACTCCTATTCAAGTTCCGTAATTTTCCCGAATTTTTAAGTATTTTTAAACTAGATTTAAAACCTTCGGACATCCCGAACAATATCGAAACGAGATCCGATCGACACGAAACCAACGCTAAAATGTTCGTTACATTGTATAGGATAAAAGTCATGTTGACCTCACCTCGAGATTCGTGCCCACGCGCCGTCACGCGCCGCCGTGAGTGGCTGCGCGTGAAAGCCACGCGCCTGCTACAGTGACTGCTACAGTGTTCCTTCTTCACCCGTTTGTCTGGTAAACGGGTTGGAAAGCCCGCGATAGGATCCGGTTCAAACACACCCAATTCGACATCAATTCGATCCGTCCTTGATCCTATAACAATCATCAACCAACCAATTTCAGTTCTGTGTCAATGATCAACATCAACCATCGATTAATCGTGTCAACAACCCGTGATCACCCAAAACGGGTCAATCACCAAAACTCCATCAATCCTCAACCATTGTCAAATTAACTTCACAGGAAGCTTATAAGGATTAATACGAACCAATTCACATGATTAATTGAACACGACGTTACCTCAATCACCACGACTCAAGCTTGAGTTTTCCAGCCGTCCACCTCGTCCGTCCACGGCCCTAGGAGCCCCAAAGCTTGCCCCATTTGATCTGGTTCGACTCGTTGAAGTTCCAGGAAGCTCAATCCATCATCAATTAGGATTGGGCTGGCCTAAAACTAGAAGTTTGCATTTGAATTTCCCAGAAACCAGTTTCGGGTTTTCAGAGAAATCCTACACCAATTTCCCTCATTTCCTTTCATTCTCAATCCCAGAGTAACCCACTCCACATATATTCCATTATTTTAATCCAATTTAGCCGTTAAAGGCACCCAAAACCGTCCTCAAACGACTGTGCAAAGTTCCCCTGCACTGACCCGAAACCATTAAACAAACCAATGCCCATGTCGTGCAATCGATTGCTAGCATAATACATGTGCAATCACACCTCACACTGTCCCAATTCAGCCATTAAATTGATAAACAAATCATGAGATCGATCGCACAAAGCATCCACTTCACGGCCAGTTCAATGAAATAGTGTCCGTGTGAAATTACAATTCTGCCCTTGTGTAGAAAATTACCAAAATGCCCCTCACGCATCCTGACCCGTAACTCGGTCATACGAACTCCGATTGATGCGTGCCGCCTGTCTACGAA
The DNA here is from genome assembly GCA_032719365.1 of Prinsepia uniflora. Taxonomy (NCBI): domain Eukaryota; kingdom Viridiplantae; phylum Streptophyta; class Magnoliopsida; order Rosales; family Rosaceae; genus Prinsepia; species Prinsepia uniflora. The sequence continues at coordinate 28,960,653 of CM064876.1, read as the reverse complement.
CTCAAGTCATCGAGACCTTCCTAACGGTCCTCGGTCCTCGGCCATCGGACCCCCCGGTCAAAAAGTCAATATTTCCCCCTATATCGTCCAAATTACGAAAATGCCCTTGCACTTCTGTACATCATAACTTTCACCACGAACGTCGGAATCGAACGTGCCACCTGTCTATGAACTCGTGACGTCCCGAACTACATCACGGTCATTGGTCAAAGTCCATTTAACCATCCGAAATAAAAGTCAACGTTTTGCCCACGCCCAGGGGCAAAACGGTCATTTTGCACAATTCGTCCGAAATCACACAACTAATCCCAGATTAGTAAATCACAATTAAATATTATTAAATCCCGATATTCGGGACGGGTCGTTACAACCTTCCCTCCTTAAAGAATTTCGTCCTCGAAATTACCAACAACCTTATTCCACAAACACCTCGTGGAAAACAATTCGATCACACATCTGTGTACACTTGTACACCCACATACTGGGATAACACCAGCCTCGTCTATACCCAGACATCCCATCATAGTCACGTCATAATCAACAACACTCGACCATCTCGAGTGGACATAATCACCTGATCCGCGATAAGAACACTCAACCATTAAGCTGACTCCTTCAGCTAGATGGTTCCCTTCCATTACCAATAAATCCTTACCTTTGCTCCCATTTGGAGTCACCAAATCTCATTTGTCAGTCCATGTTGACACCAACAGTCAAACTGTCACCACTAAACTTTACCGCCCTGGTAAAGCCCCAACCATCAGCCAGTCAGTGATACACCACGCACTACATCACTCTCGATGTAGCGTAAGATCAACCACATGATCTCAATTCGCAGGGCAAGCCCATTCCTGCGACATAACTAAATCTCAATGTCCATATCCGCCGACTCCCTCAGCGAACCAAGACGCTGGGAAATCACGGTGTGATCAAGTCACACAAGGCTACTCGTGGTTACTTAGACCACCAATTCACTCATCCTGAGTGTACGTATACCGTCAACTTACACAATCAAGTGGTGTAACTGGAACACATTGAATCCCAGCCTAGCAGTGATCACACATCTCAATACCAGGGTTCCACTAGCCAACCATGGCTAAGAGCACCTGCCCGTACAATCACTGAACCTGACATAATCACTCTGCTTGGCGCACAGTATCCAATGCCCAGTCCACAACATAGCCAAATAAATGATATCGAAACCAAGCTGATTACCAACACGTTTAATCACACATCACGGGTACATCCCATGTACCGCCATTAGGCACCACTCAGCCTAACCAGTATCAATCCTCATACACGTACCCTGTATGTACATCAATCCATCAATCCGCCTACAACCACCCAGGTCATAGCCAAACACGTTCTAGTAACGGAGTACATTTGCCCAAACCAACATGAGACAGAATGAACTCCACCCGTCATCTAGTTCAAATTCCGAATCCGAATCCGCAATTTCGTAAGAAATCCTGAATACGAACCCAACATCATATTTTTATTCCATGACCAAATCCAGTAATCCATTTTCGAGCTTCGCAATCGAATCCTGAATCGTCACCCAGAAATTCGATTCCAAAACCCAAAATCTCGTTTACGTCCACCAAGACGTAACATAACCGAACCTATCAGTTTCCTGTCCAAAACACTCGATTGACTTCATAGGGAAGCCAATCCCAATATTCACACGTCAAAGGTTGACAAAATCCGACCACTTCGGAAACCTACTCAACCGAGTAACAACCATATGGACTCCACTCCGAAAAGAAGTTCAGTCTCGTCATTTACGACTCACATGTCAAGGTAAGAGTGATAAACTCTCACCCAATCTGGATCATCACGATCACGACCCAGATCCATCACTATGTCACCCGACAAGTAATATCATGATCCTAGATCGTCACATCGTCCAAAGTCGACAACATCACAAATCAGATCCACCTAGGATCCACACATGCCCACATAGCTAACAATCCATCTGAAAGCTGATTGTAGGGTCTTACACCCTCAATTGAATCATTCGTCAAATTTCCCTTGGTGGAAAGATGACCTCGCATTTCACCACCAAATCCAAAATCATACACAACTTCTTGTGTCCAATGACCCCAAGCCAAACATGGGTCCACCAACCAATACACGCTCAACGTACTGGTAGCAACAATCATTATCTGCCACGGAAGGAAATAAGAAGTCAACCCCAATGACTTCGGAATACCAATCACCGATGCGGAAACGAGCACTCCTCTCGTCTCCCAATCGCAACTCTCCCCGAATCGGGAGTTCCAACCATGTTGGAAACAGACATGCTCCCAATGAGATGTCAAGTCCAACCACTGGACTGCCCACGTCCATACCTCACTTGGACCACCACGTGTCCAAAATCAAATCATCACTCAGACCTCACGTCCGCCAAAACACATGTATGCACACACCCCGATTCCGAACGGGATATCCCCAACTTTGCTTGGATGTGCATACCATACTGCCTCCGTCTCACATCTCAACCTAAACAGGTTCGATCCTCAGGTTCCAAGTGATTCACAATCACAAAATCACACCTCAATACCACGAATGGTTTCCCTGACTTTTCCAATTTCAATAATTTCCTTGTACTCTCTGGGGATATAAGAAGTATACCAACATACCAATCTCGAAGTTGACAACAACTGCCCAAATCCACCAATTCTTATGACATAGGGAACATCATCCCTAGATTCCTCAAGTTTCAATCATACCTTCTGATCCATTCCTCACATGTCATCATATATCTGTTGGGACTTATCCCAACACGACACAACCTCCACTGAATCCCATCCAGTCCATGACTCAACCACCACTGAGTCGCAGATACCAATCATATGTCCATCAGGACAGAGTCACACCCCAATTGGTGGCTCATCATCATCACAATCACCGACACCGGTACCAGCACCAGTGCTAGTACCAGCACCACGCACTATCATCAACACTAGTATCCGCACACAAGCATCCATACTAGTATTGGCATAAAAGTACCACTATACCAACATCCATACATAGCACACGAACATCCACACTAGCACACGAACATCCATGCTAGCGCACTGTGTGCAAAGTTGTTACCCTGGATCTCCGTTCATTCCGAATGACGATCCCGTAACACCACTCATACCCCACGACTATGGGTACCTCCAGTATGACCACTGGCACATCAGGATAATGGACGTTCCCTGAACATCCCCTGATCCCCAAGTGTCAAAACCACACTAAATACCCTCGATAGCCAGTTATCTCGACACAACTGTCGACCAACAATCATCGCTTGTCAAGATTCGTATCCACACATCACACTACTATTCGATCCAACACGGGATTCCACATCATATCTCGTACCCGCATCCGTGGATCGAATCCCATAAGACTCACTAGAGTCATCCACATGGTCATTCATGACCTCAGCCGCTCGTCGCATCACAAGTTCTCAATTAAAGTTCACTTTTCCAGCCCATCGATTATAAATTAGGGTTCCAAGATGACACCCTAGGGTTCCACTGAACCCAACTGCCTTCTGCAGTAAAATCCACAACCTGACCGACTCCGTGGTCCTGACATCGCATAGACGTCAAATCCAATCCAATCGTCAACTCAACGTGGGTTCCCTCGTGGGTTCCGCCACGAAGGTCATCTGCTAACTCCGATGCACCAATACCCGTACACTAGCCAACACTACTAGGGTCCACAATTTAGACCAACACTCAACTGAGTTTCGCATTTCCATAACATTATTCAAATGGGGTTCCCTGAACCCGGCTGTGCCCAGTGGCAAAACCATCCATCACCACATGACCGAATCGACGGTCCCACATTACCAGTTAATCGTATACAACCACACTTGGGTTGAATCGCATCAATGCACGGCGTATCGGGTCAAACACACCCAATCCACTATTCAAATCCAAAACTATCTATCAGGTTGACAACGGAACTGCAGCCCAAAGAGACATCACACCCTCGACCTTCGCGCACAAAAGAGCAAAACCTGCTCTGATACCACTTGACACGACCCATCCCAATCCCCCCGGGATTACCATGGAATGTGTCATGCTCCCGTCTGACAAGAGGTGTCAGACAAGGGATAACCTGTTGCCATTGCCCAACCGGGCTTCCAGAGTGCGTAAGGATCGATGGAGGAGGTGTATGATGTCCCAGTCTCTACTGCAGTCGCATCCGGAATCAACCTGAAGGGCATTAAAACAAAAGCTGTGAGTGGACGAAAATAAACAAGTCTATTTAAAACATTTATAAGACATTTATGCCCCTCAGTAAAATCATATGCATGCACCATAAAACACTTTTAACATATTTATTCAGAAATAACCATTGGGGCCTTAGCCCGGAAACCAAAGCATAGTTTCAAATTCCAAAAGTCAATCCAAGAGTTATTTCATAAATCCAGTAATATGAACCATAAGGCATATAATATAAACCATAACCATAATTTTAGCCACTGCACTATACACTCCAATCCGACATCCCTAATGTCTGAAGTCCCTGACGTCAATAAGGTCACAATCACAAGGCGACGCGTGCCACTCGGGTCTCAATTTCCGAGTTCAATCCCCGAACCCCGTTCGGGTACAGCATCCCCGATGCTTAGCGTCATAGACGCTGGACGTACTAGACGTCCGTGACCTCTCCGGGGTACCTCATCCGGAGGAGACAATATAATATGGAAGGATCTATACAGTGCAGTACCAAATACATTTTATTGATATCCACATGCAAAACATATATGTATACATAGGTAAAATCCAAACCGATCGTTACGTTTCATCAAACGGGTCTCATGCCCAAATACCGTGAAACGTGCCATAACCGAAATATCATCAAAACCATTTATTGATTCCAGCATGTGAACATATATAAAATGTAAACCAGAAAACATTTATTCAATTCCATTTTAGGGTCCCCAACCCGAAATCACATGTGGAAATCGACTGGGCCCCTGGTCCGATTTCACAAGTTAACTGGGCCCCTAACCCGATCCACAAGTTAACTGGGCCCCTGGCCCGATTCATTTTATCAAATCCGTAACCGTTTCATGAAATCATATCCAACCACATTTATGGAAATCGGTGCAAATCCAGAAAACCTCGATTTTCGTGCAAACACGTAAATCACCTCGAAATGCGTGAAATCATTTAAATTCACCGATATCCAAAGTAAATCATTTAATCGCAATTATAACAATCATGAAACAGTTATGCATGCATCGAATTTATAAAACCAATGTCCACTCACAGACCGTTTAACCGAGTGCCTCGATACGCGTGCCATAGGCCTTCCCGGGCCACATCACTATCACCGGGACTCCCAATCCTGTTCAAATCACATTAGAGGATTACTAACCTCATCATTAACATCCTATTCAAGTTCCGTAATTTTCCCGAATTTTTAAGTATTTTTAAACTAGATTTAAAACCATCGGACATCCCGAACAATATCGAAACGAGATCCGATCGACACGAAACCAACGCTAAAATGTTCGTTACATTGTATAGGATAAAAGTCATGTTGACCTCACCTCGAGATTCGTGCCCACGCGCCGTCACGCGCCGCCGAGAGTGGCTGCGCGTGAAAGCCACGCGCCTGCTACAGTGACTGCTACAGTGTTCCTTCTTCACCCGTTTGTCTGGTAAACGGGTTGGAAAGCCCGCGATAGGATCCTGTTCAAACACACCCAATTCGACATCAATTCGATCTGCCCTTGATCCTATAACAATCATCAACCAACCAATTTCAGTTCTGTGTCAATGATCAACATCAACCATCGATTAATCGTGTCAACAACCCGTGATCACCCAAAACGGGTCAATCACAAAAACTCCATCAATCCTCAACCATTGTCAAATTAACTTCACAGGAAGCTTATAAGGATTAATACGAACCAATTCACATGATTAATTGAACACGACGTTACCTCAATCACCACGACTCAAGCTTGAGTTTTCCAGCCGTCCACCTCGTTCGTCCACGGCCCTAGGAGCCCCATTTGATCTGGTTCGACTCGTTGAAGTTCCAGGAAGCTCAATCCATCATCAATTAGGCTTGGGCTGGCCTAAAACTAGAAGTTTGCATTTGAATTTTCCAAAAACCAGTTTCGGGTTTTCAGAGAAATCCAACACCAATTTCCCTCATTTCCTTTCATTCTCAATCCCAGAGTAACCCACTCGACATATATTCCATTCTTTTCATCCAATTTAGCCGTTAAAGGCACCCAAAACCGTCCTCAAAAGACTGTGCAAAGTTCCCCTGCACTGACCCGAAACCATTAAACAAACCAATGCCCATGTCGTGCAATCGATTGCCAGCACAATACATGTGCAATCACACCTCACACTGTCCCAATTCAGCCATTAAATTGATAAACAAATCATGGGATCGATCGCACAAAGCATCCACTTCACGTCCAGTTCAATGAAACAGTGTCCCGTGTGAAATTACAATTCTGCCCTTGTGCAGAAAATTACCAAAATGCCCCTCACGCATCCTGACCCGTAACTCGGTCATACGGACTCCGATTGATGCGTGCCGCCTGTCTACGAACTCAAGGCATCGAGACCTTCCTAACAGTCCTCGGTCCTCGGCCATCGGACCCCCCCGATCAAAAAGTCAACATTTCCCCCTATATCGTCCAAATTACGAAAATGCCCTTGCACTTCCGTACATCATAACTTTCACCACGAACGTCGGAATCGAACGTGACACCTGTCTATGAACTCGTGACGTCCCGAACTACATCACGGTCATTGGTCAAAGTCCATTTGACCATCCGAAATAAAAGTCAACGTTTTGCCCACGCCCAGGGGCAAAACGGTCATTTTGCACAATTCGTCCGAAATCACACAACTAATCCCAGATTAGTAAATCACAATTAAATATTATTAAATCCCGATATTCGGGACGGGTCGTTACATGATGGGCCAGAACAAATGAGAAAGGGAATGGATATGCATGTATGGCTCATCCATTCCATTTCTCATTCATCGGGTTTGGATGGTCGATCGAATGAGAAAGGGAATGGATATGCATGTATGGTGACAAGTGTCACTCATCCATTGGGTCAGAACAAAATATTTGGGGCCACTTCTAGACAAAAGTCCACCCGTCTCGTAAAACATGTAATAGTTTCTTCCGTGAACCGTAACTTTCCCGTCGAATGTCTGACTTCGACGTGTCGCCTGTCTACAGACTCGTATCGAAACGATCTACGTAACGGTCCTCGGGTCACGGGCATTGGACCTCCCAAGTCAAAAGTCAACTTTTCGCCCTCATTTAAGGGCAACATCATAATTTCTCCTTGAACGTCCGATAATCCTTGACTAATCAGGGATTAGTCACTTTAATCTATAATTAATTTATATTTAATCCCAAAACTTTCGGACGGCTTGTTACACCAAGAATAAGCCATATTTTAAAAGCACAATAAACAAAAATGTGTTAAAACAACCATGCATAGAATGACAGGACCCGCCCCGATCCCACAGGGACCAACAGGGGACGTGCCCTGCTCCCGTCTGACACCCAATAATTCATACCAATTTTAACCTCAAAACATCAAATGCATAAATAACCAAATTAAAGTTATACATCAAATCCGAATTAAATAGATGTCAGACAAGGGATGAAATCCAAAATTACAAGATGCGAGCACGACTCTAAAGTAAACCTGCGGGTAAACCACCCAACAGGGGTTCAGGTACGCAGAAGTAGATCTATGCCTCAGCCTCAGGTTCCTCCTCTACCTCAGTATCACGACCTGGAGGGGTTACCAAAAACATTAAGGGTGAGTGGACCGAAACTCAAGTTTATAAAATCATTCGATAAGTAAAACATATAATTTACCCTTCCGTTTTCCAAACATGCATGCAACCGTATTTAAAACCATCAATCATATAGTATGAACCATAAGGCATAATATAAAACCATAAGTATAATTTTAGTTGCTGCACTATACACTCCAATCTCGACATCCCTGATGTCTGACGTCCCTGACGTCAATAAGGTCACAATCACAAGGCCACGCGTGCCACTCGGGTCTCAATTTCCGAGTTCAATCCCCGAACCCTGTTCGGGTACAGCATCCCCGATGCTTAGCGTCATAGACGCTGGACGTACTAGACGTCCGTGACCTCTCCGGGGTACCTCATCCGGAGGAGACAACATAATATGGAAGGATCTATACAGTGCAGTACCAAATACATTTTATTGATATCCACATGCAAAGCATATATATACCTAGATAAAATCCGAACCAATCATTAAGTTTCATCAAACGGGTCTCAAGCTCAAATACCATGAAACGTGCCATAACCATATTTTCCATATCCTCAAAACCATTATTGTTTTTAGCATGTGAATAAATATAATAAAACCAGAAAACATTTACGCACGCAAGGGTTTAAGAAAATGGCCCACTCACAGTACAATCCTGCTGAAAGCCGAGCGTATACCCTCGATCTGGTACAATTATACAATCCCTGTCATACCCAAAGTATACGTAAGGCTCCATACAAACCCCAAACATTTAACCATGAAACCCTAGACCGAAACCGTCCCGGAAAAGCCGCCCGAACGTGCTTTCCAAGGCAATAACTCTCATTTTGACCAACTTAATGATCTCCGATCGACCCGAAACCACCGCCATTGGATCCGGATCGTCGAAACCTAAAGAATGGTGGTGGTCCCACCAAAATCACTGTTCACACGTGCCCCCACGCGTCTGGTCAACCCTCTGGTAAACCGTACTACAGTACTGCTGACGTCAGCATGATGTCACTGCTGACGTCAGCATGACGTCATCACTGACAGTGTCAGAGGACACGTGTCAGTAGTCCATTGGTCACTGGTCTGACAGTTTCTGACATGATGACATCATCATGATGTCACTGCTGACGTCAGCATGATGACGTCATCAGCTACAGTAACCGGGTCAGAGAACCGGGTCACCGCAGCCCCACGGTTTGACCCGATCACAGATCGCGATTCCGATCACCATTTCAGGTGAGATTTGTTCCTATGGACTCGTCTCAACCTCCTCAACGGTTCTGTGCAATAAGAACTAGATTCCAGGTCGAAGAGATTACTTGAAAATCGACTGGAAGGTTGGCTGCCGGTTCTGGTTACCTTCTCCGGCGAGTCGACGACTTTCCAGTCACGGTCCTGGGTTCAAACTGGTCGTCAAGGTCCCCTGAATGTGTCCTAACAATAACCAAACAATGTCAACGTCAAAAACAGACGTTTCGAAGCAGGGAAGGAAAACGGGAACTCACGGGTTTATCGTCCTATCGCCGTCGTGTCGCCGCCGTACACCGTACAGATCAGTTCCTCGTCGTCCTGTCGTCACGGTGAACCCAACCGTACGTTGGTTCGAGTCCTAGAGTGAAGGTTTGGATGGTTTGGTGACTTGGGCTGTTCGGGTTTCCTTCTCGGGTGTAACAGCCCGGAAATTCGAGGATTTTAGTATTGTAATTTAATGTGTGAATTGACGCTTTTACCCTTGTGATGGGTATGGCCAATTGTTGACTTTTTGATTGATGAATTAAACAGACTTTGACCTATGATCGTGACGTAGTTCGGGACGTCACGAGTTCATAGACAGGTGGCACGTCCAATTCGGACGATCAAGGAAAAAGTTATGACTATCGGAAGTTCATGGGCATTATCGTAATTTGGACTTCTGGGGGGGGGGGGGAAATGTTGACTTTTCAGTTGACTCAAGGACCTTCAGGTAGGCCTTGACGTCCTGAGTCCGTAGACAGGCGGCACGCCGAAATCGGACTTCGTACGAGGAAGTTATGGTCAGAAACGTGAAATCGGGAGGTTCGTGTCTCGGTTTTCGTGCCAAATATTTTATTCTGGAAATCTGATTGGAGGACACCTGGTCACTCACCCATTGGCTAGATTGGATCAGATCCACTATGGGTTTAAATACCATTAAAACCAACTTTTAATTCCAGCCATTGATCTGAAACCTCCAGATCTGATCTCAGCCCTTGATCTCATTCTGAGATTCAATCCTGGTCCTTGATTTAAGCTCCTGTTCTGTATTAAAATTCATACACCCATGTTTTCATTCTCTCAACCCGATTACACGATTCCCTCTTGGAACCAACTCACCAGCCCTCACCACTCAGCCCCACACCTCAGGCAACCAACCACCACCTCCCTGACGCCGGCCACCACTCCACGACCGCCCTGCACGGCCGGCATTCCCTCAGACCCGAGAAGGAAACCCGAACAGCCCAAGTCACCAAACTATCCAAACCTTCACTCTGGGACTCAAACCAACGTACGATTGGGTTCACCGTGACGACAGGACGACGAGGAACTGATCTGGACGGTGTACGGCGGCGACACGGCGGCGATAGGACGGTAAACCCGTGAGTGCCCGTTTTCCTTCCCTGCTTCGAAACGTCTGTTTCTGACGTTGACATTGTTTGGTTATTGTTAGGACACATTCAGGGGACCTTGACGACCAGTTTGAACCCAGGACCGTGACTGGAAAGTCGTCGACTCGCCGGAGAAGATAACCAGAACCGGCAGCCAACCTTCCAGTCGATTTTCAGGTAATCTCTTCGACCTAGAATCTAGTTCTAGTTGCACAGAACCGTTGAGGAGGTTGAGACGAGTCCATAGGAACAAACCCCACCTAAAATGGTGATCGGAATCGCGATCTGTGATCGGGTCAAGCCGTGAGGCTGCGGTGACCCGGTTCTCTGACCCTGTTACTGTAGCTGATGACGTCATCATGCTGACGTCAGCAGTGACGTCATGATGACGACATCATGTCAGAAACTGTCAGACCAGTGACCAATGGACTGCTGACACGTGTCCTCTGACACTGTCAGTGATGACGTCATGCTGACGTCAGCAGTGACGTCATGCTGACGTCAGCAATACTGTAGCACGGTCGACCAGAGGGTTGACCAGGCGCGTGGGGGCGCGTGTGAACAGGGATTTTGGTGGGACCACCACCATTCCTTAGGTTTCGACGATCCGGATCCAATGGCGGTGGTTTCGGGTCGATCGGAGATCATTAAGTTGGTCAAAATGAGAGTTATTGCCTTGGAAAGCGCGTTCGGGCGGCTTTTCCGGACCGGTTTCGGTCTAGGGTTTCATGGTTGAATGTTGGGGGTTTAAATTGACCTTTACGAATACTTTGGACTTGACAGGGATTGTACATTTGTACCAGGACGAGGGTATACGTTCGGTTTCTAGCAGGATTATACAGTGGGTGGGCCATTTTCTTAAACCCTTGCGTGCATAAATGTTTTCTGGTTTATTATACATATTCACATGCTAAAAACAAATAATGGTTTTGATGATATTGAAATTTCGGTTATGGCACGTTTCACGGTATTTGGGCATGAGACCCGTCTGATGAAACTTAATGATTGGTTCGGATTTTATCTATGTAAATATATGCTTTGCATGTGGATATCAATAAAACGTATTTGGTACTGCACTGTATAGATTCATCCATATGATACTGTCTCCTACGGATGAGGTACCCCGGAGAGGTCACGGACGTCTAGAACGTCCAGCGTCTATGACGCTAAGCATCGGGGATGCTGTACCCGAACGGGGTTCGGGGATTGAACTCGGAATTGAGACCCGAGTGGCACGCGTAGCCTTGTGAATGTGACCTTATTGGACGTCAGGGACGTCAGACATCAGAGATGTCGGGATTGGAGTGTATAGTGCAGCAACTAAAATTATAGTTATGGTTTTATTACATGCCTTATGATTCATGTTATATGATTATGATTTTAAATGATGATGCATGCATGTTTCAAAAACGGAAGGGGTAAATTATATGTTTTACTTATCAAATGGTTTTATAAACTTGAGTTCGGTCCACTCACCCTTAATGTTTTTGGTAACCCCTTCAGGTCGTGTTACTGAGGTAGAGGAGGAACCTGAGGCTGAGGCATAGATCTACTTCTGCGTACCTGAACCCCTGTTGGGTGGTGTACCCGCAGGTTTACTATAGAGTCGTGCTCGCAACTTGTAATTTGGATTTCATCCCTTGTCTGACATTCGTTTAATTCGGATTTGATGTATGACTTTAATTTGGTTATTTATACATTTGATGTTTTGAGGTTAAAATTGGTATGAATTATTGGGTGTCAGACGGAAGCAGGGCACGTCCCCTTGTGGTCCCTGTGGGGTCGGGGCTGGTCCTGTCAGCTTGGTATCAGAGCACTAGGTTGTGGTCAGTACTAGGGTATGGTCAGCATGCTAGACTAGCGATTAGTACTAGTTACTTTTCGACTTTTAAAAACATCGTTATCTGATCTATGCCTCTTGACAGTTGGTTATGCCTCCTAGGAGAATTCCTCATACACGAACTGACGAGGATCTGGAAAGGGAGATGGAATGCGCGAGCATTGAAAGGGCTCAACGGTTGGGAGCAACTCCTTTCTGCGGGGGATCAAACCCAGAGGATGCTCATGATTGGATCACCAAGTGGGAGAGGATCTTCTCGGTGATGCACTGCCCTCCGGGCGAACGGGTAACCTTGGCGGCCTTCTTGCTGGAAGGAGGAGCCTACCAGTGGTGGCACGGACTCGAAATGTCTGGGTGGTCTGTCCATACCACTACTTGGGAAGCTTTCCGTTCCAGATTTCTGGACCAGTACTACCCGCTATCCGTTCGCGCGGCGCGGGCGGCTGAATTCCTGCGGCTGGAGCAGGGTGACATGTCCGTTGCGGACTACGAGCAAACTTTCAGAAAACTATCCCGGTTCGCTGCATCATTCGTGAGCACGGAGGAGGACAAATGCCAAAGGTTTGAGCTTGGACTCCGAGGGGAGATCCGAGCAAGTGTGACTACTGCTACTCATGCTTCTCTGAGAGATTTGGTCGACGTTGCGGTGCGTTTCGAGGCCAGTCTGGAGGCACACCAGACACAACAACCTTCGGGCGAGGGGCGACGTCAGGATCGCCCACATCGTGGGCCATCGGGCCATAAGAACAACAAGGGAGGGAGCTATAGGGGAGCACCCTCATCCTTCAAGGGTCGTGGCTGGTCAGGTCGACGCGGAGGCTCTCAGGGCAGAGGATCAGGATACAACTCTGGGCAACGCTCATCCTGGAGCGGTGCCTCTGGTGGGCATTCGGACAGGCCAAGGCCAGTAACTTGTTTTGCTTGCGGAGAGGAGGGCCACTATGCCTGTGATTGCCCGCAGTTGTCCAAGAACAACGACGCTGGGGGCTCTAGTGTGGTGCAGAGCACGGCTTCCCACACTAATGGAGGTCGCGGTCAGGGATGTGACCGTGGTGCTGGGCGTGGCGCGCGCGGGCGTGGACGGAACGGAGGGCCAAGGGCCCAAGTGTTTGCAATGACCCAGCAGCAGGCGAGGACTGCCCCAGGCGTGGTCACAGGTACACTACATATCTTTAACCTTTTTGTACATGTATTGATGGATGCGGGGGCTACACATTCTTTTATTTCGAAGAGTTATGCTGGTATGCTTGACTGTGTGGTATCAGCTTTAGATTGCGAAATGGGTGTTGGCACCCCGATGGGTATCGTGTACCTTGTGAATCAGGTGATTCGGAGGTGCCCGGTAAGAATTGAGGATGTGGATTTACCAGCAGACTTAATTATTCTGGATATCCACGACTTCGATATAATCCTAGGGATGGATTGGCTGTCGGAGCACGGATCGCTCATCGACTTCTGTAGCAAGCAAGTGATTCTGCGGAGCCCGGGTTTGCCGGAAGTTATCTTTCAGGGGGAACGTGACGGTTCGCCTCCTGAAGTGATTTCGTCACTCACTGCTACCAAACTTCTACGGAAGGGATGCCAGGCTTATCTGGCGCATGTCGTGTCGGAACAGGTTGATACTCCGGGTATCGACGAGATACCGGTGGTATGTGAGTTTCCGGATGTGTTCCCGGAAGACTTACCTGGATTACCGCCATCGCGGGAGATCGAGTTTACTATTGAACTACTCCCGGGTACCCGACCTTTATCCCAGGCACCATACCGGATGGCGCCGGCCGAGTTACGAGAACTCATAACTCAATTGCAGGAGTTGGTGGATTTGGGATATGTCCGACCGAGTACTTCACCGTGGGGAGCACCGGTGTTGTTCGTGAAGAAGAAGGAGGGAAGTCTCCGTTTGTGTATTGATTATCGACAACTCAACAAGGTGACGCTGAGGAACCAGTATCCTCTACCCAGGATCGATGACCTTTTTGACCAGTTGCGGGGAGCTCAATGCTTCTCGAAAATTGATTTGCGGTCTGGGTATCACCAACTGAGGATTTCGGAGGAGGATATTCTGAAAACTGCTTTTCGAACCCGTTACGGACACTACGAGTTCCTTGTTATGCCATTTGGTTTGACGAATGCTCCAGCAGCATTCATGGATCTGATGAACCGGGTCTTCCGACCCTACCTGGATAAGTTCGTGATTGTGTTCATCGATGATATTTTGGTGTACTCGAGGAGTGCCCGTGCACATGAGGAACATCGACGGTTGGTCTTGGAGAGGCTGAGACAAGAACAATTGTACGCCAAACTGAGCAAGTGTCAGTTTTGGCTGAGCAGTATTGGTTTTCTAGGACACGTGATATCGACGGATGAGATTTGCGTGGATCCCCAGAAAACAGAAGTGGTGACCAACTGGGCTAAACCGACAACAGTGACCGAGGTGCGGAGTTTCGTAGGGTTAGCAGGTTACTACCGGAGATTCATGGAGGGTTTCTCCAAAATTGCTGCACCATTGACTCGTTTGACTCGGAAGGGAGTGAAGTTTATCTGGGAAGAGCAGTGCGATCGGAGCTTTCAAGAGTTGAAAGATCAATTGACCACTGCACCTGTCCTTGCATTGCCGGATGACAGTGGAGAGTTTGTGGTCTTCAGTGATGCATCGCTGCAAGGTCTGGGCTGCGTGTTGATGCAAACTGGCAAGGTTATCGCCTATGCATCCCGGCAGCTGAAGACCCACGAGTTGAACTACCCTACCCATGATTTGGAGTTGGCAGCGGTGGTTCATGCTCTAAAGATCTGGAGACATTATCTATTCGGCGCAACGTGTCGGATATACACCGACCACCAGAGTCTTAAATACCTATTCACTCAGAAGGAGCTTAACATGAGACAACGGAGATGGTTGGAGCTGCTGAAGGACTATGACTGTACGATCGAGTACCATCCGGGTAAGGCCAACGTGGTGGCTGATGCACTCTGCAGGAAATCAGCAGGATCGGTTGCACACCTGGGGATGGTGTAACTTCCCTTGCTGGTGGAACTCCGGAAGGCGGGAGTTATCTTGGGTACGGATGAACGTGGAGCTTTGTTGGCCAGCTTTCATGTACGACCTATACTAATTGATCGGATTATCGAAGCACAACTTTAGGATCCGATACTCTGTATTTAAAGAATTGAGGTCGATGCGGATGGGAGACAGGATTTTACCATCCGGGACGATGGAGCACTTGTAAAATTGGGCCGTTTGTGTGTACCAGCAGTGGCAGAGTTACGAGCCGAGATTCTTGAGGAGGCCCATAGTTCGGCCTATGCTATGCATCCGGGAGGTACAAAGATGTACCGTACCCTCCGGAACCATTATTGGTGGCCAGGAATGAAGAAGGATATTGCTGAGTTCGTGAGCAAATGCTTAACTTGTCAGCAGGTTAAGGCGGAACGGCAGAGACCTTATGGGGCTATGCAGCCACTTCCGATTCCCGAGTGGAAGTGGGATCACATCACCATGGACTTCGTCTTTAAGTTACCGAGAACTCAGAGTGGAGTTGACGGAGTATGGGTGATCGTGGACCGGCTAACCAAATCAGCCCATTTTCTGCCAGTTCAGGAGACCTACAAACCTAACCGACTGGCTCAGTTGTTTATGAAGGAAATCATACGATTGCATGGTACGCCGGAATCGATCGTGTCCGATCGTGATCCGCGTTTCACTTCCAAGTTCTGGAGGAGTTTGCAAGCTACTCTGGGAACAACCCTACGTTTCAGTACTGCTTTCCATCCTCAGACCGATGGACAGTCTGAAAGAACCATTCAGACCCTGGAGGACATGATGAGGTCATGTGTACTACAGTTTCAGGACTCTTGGGATACTCATTTGCCATTGATGGAATTCGCCTACAACAACAGCTATCAGGCAAGCATCGGGATGGCACCCTATGAGGCACTGTATGGTCGACAGTGCAGGACACCTATCTGCTGGACGGAGATAGGAGAGCGAGCCGCGGTAGGACCGGAATTGATGGACTTAACCATGGAAACTGTTCGTGTTATCAAGGAGAGATTGAAGGCGGCACAGGATCGCCAGAAGAGTTATGCCGATCGACGGATTCGAGACTTGGAATTTGAAGTGGGAGATTTCGTCTTCCTGAAGTTATCACCGTGGAAGGGGATTATCCGATTCGGTTGACGGGGGAAACTGAGTCCGCGTTTTATCGGACCATATGAGATCGTGGAGAGAATCGGCAGAGTTGCTTACAGATTGGCGCTACCTCCAGAACTATCTAGAGTTCACGATGTTTTCCACATATCGATGCTACGGAAGTACGTACGTGATGCTTCTCATGTACTTGGGGAACAACCTGTCGAACTACGGGAGGATTTGAGCATTGAGGAACAACCAGTACAGATCTTGGATCGGAAGGACAAGGTACTACGTCGGAAGACGATCCCTCTCGTGAAGATTCTCTGGAGAAACCAGAATGTGGAAGAAGCCACATGGGAGCCTGAGGCTCAGATGCGAGAACAATTTCCTTATTTGTTTCTTTGAAATTTCGGGACGAAATTTCTTAAGGGGGGAAGGTTGTAACACCCCAGAAATTCGAGGATTTTAGTATTGTAATTTAATGTGTGAATTGACGCTTTTACCCTTGTGATGGGTATGACCAATTGTTGACTTTTTAATTGATGAATTAAACGAACTTTGACCTATGACCGTGACGTAGTTCGGGACGTCACGAGTTCATAGACAGGTGGCACGTCCAATTCGGACGATCAGGGAAAAAGTTATGACTATTGGAAGTTCAGGGGCATTATCGTAATTTGGAATTCCAAGGGGGGAAAATGTTGACTTTTCTTTTGGCAACTAATTTTCAGTTGACTCAAGGACCGTCAGGTAGGCCTCGACGTTCTGAGTCCGTAGACAGGCGGCACGCCGAAATCGGACTTAGTACGAGGAAGTTATGGTCAGAAACGTGAAATCGGGAGGTTCGTGTCTCGGTTTTCATGCCAAATATTTTATTCTGGAAATCTGATTGGAGGACACCTGGTCACTCACCCATTGGCTAGATTGGATCAGATCCACTATGGGTTTAAATACCATTAAAACCAACTTTTAATTCCAGCCATTGATCTGAAACCTCCAGATCTGATCTCAGCCCTTGATCTCATTCTGAGATTCAATCCTGGCCCTTGATTTAAGCTCCTGTTCTGTATTAAAATTCATACACCCATGTTTTCATTCTCTCAACCCGATTGCACGATTCCCTCTTGGAACCAACTCACCAGCCCTCACCACTCAGCCCCACACCTCAGGCAACCAACCACCACCTCCCTGACGCCGGCCACCACTCCACGACCGCCTTGCACGGCCGGAATTCCCTCAGACCCGAGAAGGAAACCCGAACAGCCCAAGTCACCAAACTATCCAAACCTTCACTCTGGGACTCGAACCAACGTACGGTTGGGTTCACCGTGACGACAGGACGACGAGGAACTGATCTGGACGGTGTACGGCGGCGACACGGCGGCGATAGGACGGTAAACCCGTGAGTGCCCGTTTTCCTTCCCTGCTTCGAAACGTCTGTTTTTGACGTTGACATTGTTTGGTTATTGTTAGGACACATTCAGGGGACCTTGACGACCAGTTTGAACCCAGGACCGTGACTGGAAAGTCGTCGACTCGCCGGAGAAGATAACCAGAACCGGCAGCCAACCTTCCAGTCGATTTTCAGGTAATCTCTTCGACCTAGAATCCAGTTCTAGTTGCACAGAACCGTTGAGGAGGTTGAGACGAGTCCATAGGAACAAACCCCACCTAAAATGGTGATCGGAATCGCGATCTGTGATCGGGTCAAGCCGTGGGGCTGCGGTGACCCGGTTCTCTGACCCGGTTACTGTAGCTGATGACGTCATCATGCTGACGTCAGCAGTGACATCATGATGATGTCATCATGTCAGAAACTATCAGACCAGTGACCAATGGACTACTGACACGTGTCCTCTGACACTGTCAGTGATGACGTCATGCTGACGTCATCAGTACTGTAGCACGGTTGACCAGAGGGTTGACCAGGCACGTGGGGGCGCGTGTGAACAGTGATTTTGGTGGGACCACCACCATTCTTTAGGTTTCGACGATCCGGATCCAATGACGGTGGTTTCGGGTCGATCGGAGATCATTAAGTTGGTCAAAATGAGAGTTATTGCCTTGGAAAGCGCGTTCGGGCGGCTTTTCCGGACCGGTTTCGGTCTAGGGTTTCATGGTTGAATGTTGGGGGTTTAAATTGACCTTTACGAATACTTTGGACTTGACAGGGATTGTACATTTGTACCAGGATGAGGGTATACGTTCGGTTTCTAGCAGGATTATACAGTGAGTGGGCCATTTTCTTAAACCCTTGCATGCATAAATGCTTTCTGGTTTATTATACATATTCACATGCTAAAAACAAATAATGGTTTTGATGATATTGAAACTTCGGTTATGGCACGTTTCACGGTATTTGGGCATGAGACCCGTCTGATGAAACTTAATGATTGGTTCGGATTTTATCTATGTAAATATATGCTTTGCATGTGGATATCAATAAAACGTATTTGGTATTGCACTGTATAGATTCATCCATATGATACTGTCTCCTCCGGATGAGGCACCCCGGAGAGGTCACGGACGTCTAGAACGTCCAGCGTCTATGACGCTAAGCATCGGGGATGCTGTACCCGAACGGGGTTCTGGGATTGAACTCGGAATTGAGACCCGAGTGGCACGCGTAGCCTTGTGAATGTGACCTTATTGGACGTCAGGAACGTCAGACATCAGGGATGTCGGGATTGGAGTGTATATTGCAGCAACTAAAATTATACTTATGGTTTTATTACATGCCTTATGATTCATGTTATATGATTGTGATTTTAAATGATGATGCATGCATGTTTGGAAAACGGAAGGGGTAAATTATATGTTTTACTTATCAAATGGTTTTATAAACTTGAGTTCGGTCCACTCACCCTTAATGTTTTTGGTAACCCCTTCAGGTCGTGTTACTGAGGTAGAGGAGGAACCTGAGGCTGAGGCATAGATCTACTTCTGCGTACCTGAACCCCTGTTGGGTGGTGTACCCGCAGGTTTACTATAGAGTCGTGCTCGCAACTTGTAATTTGGATTTCATCCCTTGTCTGACATTCGTTTAATTCGGATTTGATGTATGACTTTAATTTGGTTATTTATGCATTTGATGTTTTGAGGTTAAAATTGGTATGAATTATTGGGTGTCAGACGGGAGCAGGGCACGTCCCCTTGTGGTCCCTGTGGGGTCGGGGCTGGTCCTGTCATCGGGTCTGAGGGAATGCCGGCCGTGTAGGGCGGCCGTGGAGTGGTGGCCGGCGTCCGGGGGTGGCTGTTGGCTGCCTGGGGGTGTGAGGTTGAGTGGTGAGGGCTGCTGAGTTGGTTCCAAGAGGAAATCGTGCTAACCGGGTTGAGAGAATGAAAACATAGGTGTATGGTCTCATGGGTTTTAATACAGATCATGCATAAGAATTCAAGGGCTCAGATTGAATCTCAGAATGAGATCAAAGGTGAGGATTAGATCTGGAGATTTCAGATCTAAGGGCTGTGATTAAAAGTTGGTTTTAATGGTATTTAAACCCATAGTGGATCTGATCCAATCTAGCCAATGGGTGAGTGACACTTGTCACTCACCAGGTGTCCTCCAATCAGATTTCCAGAATAAAATATTTGGCACGAAAACCGAGACACGAACCTCCCGATTTCACGTTTCTGACCATAACTTCCTCGTACGAAGTCCGATTTCGGCGTGCCGCCTGTCTACGGACTCAAGACGTCGAGACCTACCCATCGGTCCTTGAGTCGCGTGAAAATTAATTGTCAAATGAAAAGTCAACATTTTCGCCTCAACCGTCAAAATTACGGTAATGCCCCTGAACTTCCGATATTCATAACTTTTTCCCTGATCGTCCGAAATGGACGTGCCACTTGTCTATGAACTCGTGACGTCCCGAACTACGTCACGGTCATAGGTCAAAGTCCATTTAATTCATAAATCAAAAAGTCAACAATTGGTCATACTAATCACAAGGGTAAAAGCGTCAATTCACACATTAAATCACAATACTAAAATCCTCGAATTTCCGGGGTGTTACATAGAATACGTGATTGGATGGCTCCTAAAGCGCGCACAAAAGAGGCTTGAGTAGAATTGCTACCAAAATGACGATAAGGTTCACTCTCCAAGGCTGTCGGGAGGTTCACCATGATTCAATCGTACATGTCTGGAGTAAGTTGTAAGGTCTCGGTCTCGGTCTCGGTCTCGAAATAAGAGTTTAACTAATGCGCAAAACCAAAATATCCTCTGAAGCATTCTCAAAGTGCCATTTACACAAGAATAGAATTACTTACAAGGACCTCATAGAAAATCCTTAAGTACATCCTAGGGTCCCCGAATAGACCAATCCGATGAACGATTCAAGCACAATGGTTTCGAAAATCTCGGTCAAACAGAATTAATATAGATTTCTTAGACGGTTTCGTGGATCTCATCTCTCGAGATAAGTCAACAACAAACCAGTCGTGAAAAAGGCGAGCTTGCCTTACACATTCTTGAATGACTCGTTCACACCAACCATACGACTCCTAAGTTTGTAAGCACCACCAGAACACGTAATTAGACGGAACAAAAATTAACTATTCATGACTAAGGAGCACTCAAAGCAAGAATGAACTCCAAATCTATTCGTGGAAACTCACGATTAGGTCGTAACCGAAAAAATTCGCGCTAAAAGCGATTCTAGCTATTCGAGGAGTTTATTTGACATCAAGAACCAGGTTGTATGATCATTAAGTGTCCAAAACTAACAATATGTCCTAGAACCACCGCTCTGATACAAACTTGACACACACTAACCTGGAAAGTCCACTTAGGCCACGTAGATCGAGGCGTGCTAGCCGACATCAGGACGGTGACGTACAAATTACGAAAGCTAATTGAATTAAACGATACAATTTTATGAGTCGAGTTAAACATAATCGGTCAAAACCAATCACATTTCACCCCACATCGGAAGCTAGAGCTGGGTCAAAGATTGATGATCATACTGTTATACCTTTCTACTTGAAGTATCCGATCATTGTCACGCCAACCCAAGACTCGGGTGCGGATGCCAGAGCAGCTATTAAGCTTCCTCGAAATACGTGCACACCAACGGTACCTGAGGGGTTCAAAAACCAAGGGTGAGTGGACCCAAAGATTAATCAGTGTAAAGCCATTTATAGTAAAAGTATTTTAACCTCTCATTTTTCCCAAAACAACTTAATAAAATTAGACTTACACGTTCTACGAGAAATAATAATAAAATGATTAAAAATAATTATGCTCAAATGAGTCATATTAAAATAAGAAATATCAATAAACAACCTGAAGTATGAAATAATTTGCATGAACTGCAATCTCATTGCTCATGAGTCGTACAAGGCATCTGCTCTTGCTAGGCTGGGTATTATTGCTTGTGTATCACCACCATGTGAAAACTGGGTGCTAAGCACTAAGCACGGTCACCACATGTTCCCCTAGAGCTCGGGGAACAGGTTGGGCACATTTTTAACTAGTATTATGAGCTGCGCAAAAATGAACAATCATGTGGAAGCTGGGTTTGTGGCCACCCAGACGGGGTACACGATACGAGCGACTCCTAAGTGGTTCTAATATCATATCTCAACTATGTCCTAGAACTCAATATGCACCAATGCCATGAATGCCAAAACTTCCATGCAATGCAATAGATAATTCAACCATGCATACTCAGGTGTACATTACCACATAACCATACTTCTCACCTCATGGTACACACTTGTGCCTTACTTACCATAGCACATGCTAACATGTCCGAGCATATAACATAGAATGTGCATAACATCACATCAACCATGTTTAATTCTAAAATAAGTAATCAAGCATGCACGAGAATCATATAAATAAACATCGTAAAATGTGCAATAATAGCTTTATAAAATAGATCAGGGAAGGGGGTACACTCACAAATCACCCGGTGGGTCGAACCTCGTAAAATCAAACTCGTCTCAATTCCTAAATAATTCAATCCATGAGGTTACTATTTGAATTCCAAGTAGAAAGATAAAAAAATATCACTTAAATCGAGTTAAACGATGTTAAAACGGCTCAAAATAAGCACGCGCTCAATTTAGAATATTCCTTGGAATATTCCCCAGAAATATTTCGTTGGAATATTCCATTAGTTGACCGTTAGAACTAATGGTTGACTAACGTGGACTAGTCATCATTGGAGCCTTGCTGGAGACGGCGATCGATTTTTCGTTGGAATATTCCATTAGTTAACCGTTAGAACTAATGGTTTACTAATGTGGACTAGTCATCATTGGAGCCTTGTCGGAGGGTCGGTTTCTGGAAAAACTCTCACTAGAAAACTCGGTTTTCCAACGAGCTCCAAATTTCTAAAATTCAAACCAATTTTAGCATGCAATCTATGAAAATATACCTACTTGATGCAAAGATTCCCAATCTCGAGTCATTGGGTTGAGAATCTACCTCTCGTGGTCTGAAAAGATAGAGAAGGGCGCGGTTCCTTCAAGGTTCCCTCCCACACAACACTGTCCACGGCAACCAAGGACACTAGGAACAACGTGGTCATTTTCACCTTGAAGTGGAGAACATGTAGGTCGTAGTAACCCAGCTTCAGTCGAATGTCGTCGGTGGTTCATAGTGCCTTTGCAATTTTTGATGGAGTCTACTGCCGTCAAACTCACATGAAACAGACGTGGATAACCAACTACGTGACCTAGGATTCATATTTCGACAAACTTAAGGCTTTGATCTTACCTCGAAAAGGCTCTCATGTAAATGGGTCATTCTCGGGTCGAATGTCAACGATGGAGCACGGTGTTTCTGCGTCCTCCGATGGAGTCAACTGCCTTGACCACCATACACAAAACACATGCAAACTCATAAAAATGCAGCTCTCAACGCATATCACATTACTCAAACTCAAGGGGTTCGATAAATACCTTCCTTGTTCGATCTTTCTCTTCGGGGTATTTTCGGGCTGAGCTGGGTTCTCGGGTCTGCGTTCGTTCAAGTGAGAAATGTTGATAATCAGAAAGCAGAGCTTCACTCCAGGTAAATTCTTCAAGCTAATCAGTCGTTTGAAACCTTCAAGGTTGAATCTGATCAACACTTTGTTTCTGTTTTGCAGGGGAAGGATGAATATGGTTTTACAGGTAAGTTCTTCTATCTCTAAGCTCCTAGCTGACTATAGAGCTTATCTCTATTGGATTAGGATAGAAGAGAGAATGAGAGATTGTATATGATGATAGGATCGGATTGTATTGGTTTATGTTGTATGAAATTGTGATTTCATAGAAATGCACATGAACTGTTTGATAAAATGCCAGCAGAGGAATTTCTCTGATTTCTGCAGCTATGACTACAGATTCTTCATTGATTGATTTGTTTTCTGTGTACATCATATATTTCTTGCAGTTTTTCCTTTTCTTTCTTACACACACATCACTCACACACCTCACAATCCGTTACACACTCTTTGCATGACAATGTGATGTCATCAAGGACCTATTACATTCTTCCATGTGGCACCTAGTTTCTAGAAACTGACACACACACACCAGGTGAGAGAAGTTTGTTATTCTCTCACACACACTTCTTTCTTTTGCACCAAGTCACCAGTTAACCTTTAGGAGATAATGATCAAGTGTGAGGGAAGCATGAGAAGGTCTATACACCAACACTCCCTTCTAGACCACTCACTGACTTCACTCCTAGCAATCCCCTTAAGTAGTTGAACCTTGTCTTTGGCAATGCCTTGGTAAGAATGTCTGCAATTTGATCTTCTGATCTGCAGTAAACCAGGTCCACTTCCCCAGCTTGAATAGCATCCCTGATAAAATGAAAACGCCTGCTGATATGCTTAGTTTTCTGGTGAAACACAGGGTTTTTGCTCATAGCAATAGCTGATGTGTTGTCACAAAACAGTGTTGTTGAACCTGTTTGTTCTTCACCAAAATCTTCCAGGACAAATCTAAGCCACTTAGCTTGTGTTGTAGCCTCTGAGGCACTGATGTATTCTGCCTCAGCAGTAGATAGGGCTACACTGTGTTGTTTAACTGATGCCCAGGAAAAAACACCTCCTCCAAATGAGAAAGCATAACCTGAAGTGCTTCTCATGTCATCCATACTTCCACTCCAATCAGAGTCACAGTACCCTATTAGAGTGGCTTGATTTCCCTTAGTGTACTCAATCCCAAAGTCAACCGTCCCTTGAACATATCTCAGGACTCTCTTGGCTGTTCCAAGATGTTTCTTGGATGGTTTATGCATGAATCTGGACAATAGGCTAGCAGAGAACATTAGATCAGGTCTAGTAGCAGTTAGGTAAAGAAGACTACCTATGATCTGCCTGTAGAGTCCCTCATCTGCCTCTTCTGATCCATCTGACCTGCACAATCTATCACCTGTAGCCAAGGGAACACTGACTGGTTTGCATCCCTTCAAACCAAATTTTTCTAGGAGAGTCAATGCATACTTCTTCTGGTGAATGAAGATGCTTCTTGCAGATTGTATCACTCCAATTCCCAGAAAATGATGTAAAAGCCCCAAATCAGTCATCTCATATTTGGTCATCATCTCCTCTTTGAAATCTGTGATCATTTCCTCACTGTCTCCTGTGTAAACTATGTCATCTACATAGATTGACACAATTAGTGTCTCCTTCTTGCTGTTTGTCTTCAGATAGAGTGTAGGTTCACTAGGACTTCTGTGAAAGCCACATTGTCCCAGATATGTGTCGATTTCACCATACCAGGCCCTTGGGGCCTGCTTCAATCCATATAAGGCCTTCTTAAGCCTATACACCTTCTCTTCTTCATTTCTGACTTCATATCCCTCTGGTTGTTCCACATAAACCTCCTCTTCTAAAACTCCATTAAGAAAGGCTGATTTGACATCAAGCTGATATAATTTCCAGCTTCTTTGAGCTGCAAGAGCAATCAGGACTCTTATAGTGTCAAGCCTAGCAACAGGAGCAAATGTCTCATTGAAGTCTATCCCAGGCTTCTGTGAGTATCCTTTAGCAACCAGTCTTGCTTTATGCTTCTGAACTGAACCGTCTAAGTTCAGCTTTGTCTTGTACACCCACTTCACTCCTATCACTTTCTTTTCTGATGGTCTGTTCACAAGCTCCCAGGTGGAATTCTTTTCAATCATTTCCATCTCAGCCTGCATTGCATTCTGCCATGCTTTGTCTTGAGCAGCCTCCTGGTAATTCTCTGGTTCCACAATGCACATATTGCATCTTGCATAGATCTCATTTAGAGATCTTATCTTGACAGGTGTTGAACCAGGTCCAGAAGTAGTGGGACTAGTTGGACTAGGGACATGACTAGGACTGATTTCCTGGTTTGATATAGGAGAGGAACTTGATGTTTCCTGACTTCTAGTTGTGACTGAATTCATTTCACTGTCAAACTGAACAGTGAAATCCCCCTCATCTCCTTCTTCCCAGTTCCAAGCTCCCTTCTCATTAAACACCACACTTCTAGAGAGTACAATCCTTTTAGTTTTAAGATTGTAGACCCTATATCCTTTCTCCATAGTTCCATACCCCATAAACACTCCTTTAACTCCTGTTTCATCCAGCTTTTGCCTAAGCTGATTTGGCACATGAACATAGCATAGTGCACCAAACACTCTTAAGTGTTTCACACCTGGTCTCCTCCCACTATACTTCTCAAAAGGTGTCTTCCCTTGGACTGCCTTGGTTGGACACCTATTCAGAAGATAAGTAGCAGTACTTACTGCCTCACCCCAAAACCTGTAGGGTATTCCCTTTTCATGCAGCATAGAACGTGCCATCTCCACAATTGTTCTATTCTTCCTCTCAGCAACACCATTCTGCTGAGGGGAATAACCAACTGTCAACTGTCTTTCAATCCCACTCTCTTCACAGTAGGTTTGGAACTCATTTGAGATGTATTCCCCACCTCTGTCACTTCTTAGCTTCTTCACCTTGTATCCAGTTTGAAGTTCCACCATTGCTCTAAACTTCTTGAACACATTTAGTGCCCCTGATTTCTGTCTCAGAAAATACAGCCAACACATCCTTGAGTAGTCATCAATGAATGTGATAAAATATCTGTTTCCACTAACTGTTTCTGTCTGCATTGGTCCACAAATGTCTGAATGTATTAGCTCAAGTGGTGTGGATGCCCTCCATGCTTCTTTAGTGTCAAAAGCCTCCACATGCTGCTTTCCTGCTGCACAGCCTCCACAGACCTCCAGTTCAGTAGTTAGGCTAGGCAATCCAACTACCATTTCCTTGCTCTGCAACATCTTAAGGCTTATAAAGTTTAGATGTCCAAACCGTCTGTGCCATAGCTCTGCATCTCCTTCTACTGTTGCTTTTCTTGCCACTGAAGTCACAGAATCAAGTGTCAAAGGAAAGCACCGGTTCCCTGTCATCTTGATGTTGGCAATTTTGTGTGTCCTGTCCATATTGTCATAGATGTCAACTGCCATTCCTCCAAACACTAGTGAGTATCCATGCTCGACCATTTGTCCCACACTTAGCAGGTTTTCATCAAGGCCTGGAACTAGCATTACATCTCTGATGTGCTTCTTGCCATTTCTGGTTTGGAAAACCAGGGTTCCTTTTCCAGTTGCCTGCACAAGATCTCCAGTTCCCATCTTCACTTTCACCTTCAAATCCCTGTCAATGTCCACCAGCAAGGACTCATGACCTGTCATGTGGTTGCTG
Source organism: Prinsepia uniflora (assembly GCA_032719365.1). Taxonomy (NCBI): domain Eukaryota; kingdom Viridiplantae; phylum Streptophyta; class Magnoliopsida; order Rosales; family Rosaceae; genus Prinsepia; species Prinsepia uniflora. The sequence goes on along the minus strand of CM064876.1, from coordinate 28,933,578 downwards.
CAGGCACTGTCCACATACCAGATTTCTGAACTCTGCTCAACTGAAGCAGCATTGCAAGCAAAGAACATGTTCACTTCTTCTTCTTCAACTTGCTTGGCAATATTCACTGCTGGTTTACTTCCACAGTGCTTTGAGATATGGCCAAACCTGTTGCATTTGTAACACTTGGTTTTCCCTTCAAACCAGCACTTGCCATAATGCAATTTACCACAGATTTTGCACCTCTCTCCATTAGAACTCCCTTCTGCTTTGACACTTACAGATGTTTTCTCAGCTGATTTCTCTGGTTTATTACCCTGAAATTTGTTTGTCCAGGGTTTGCTTCCTTTAAAAGGTTTCTTAGCCTTAAAACGTCCATATTGTGACTGATTAATGTGTAGACTAGAAAATGCTTTCTCAACAGATTCAGAATGCATTTCTAATCTTTGATCAAAAGCTCTAATGGAGGCCACAATAGACTGTGAGCTTATGTTGTCAATATCCTTAGTTTCTTCCAAGATAGACACTATGGCATCATAGGACTTAGTTAGGCTAATCAGGATTTTCTGAGCCAACCTCTGCTCAGAAACATCCTCCCCATATGTTTTCATCATGTTGACTACCCCAAACAATCTAGAGAAATAAGCTGACAAGTTCTCATCATCTTTCATTCTAGTGTATTCAAACTCTTTTCTAAGGGACTGCAATTTTACAGACCTTACCTTAGAATCACCACGATATTCCTGCTTTAGCAAAGCCCAGACATCACTAGCCCTTTCTTCATTTGAGATCTTGATGAAGACCTCTTCTGTGACTGCATTCTGCAGCAGACCAAGTGCCCTTGCATCCTTGATCTGATCAGCCCTCGTCTGTGGTGTTTCTATCTCCACTTCATCTTCATCTAACTCAGGTTCAGGTATTCCCTGCTCCACAATCTTCCAGAGATCATGACCTCTGAGGATTGTTTTCATCTTGATGCTCCAAAAATCGTAGTTCTCCCCTGTAAACACAGGTACTCGGATTTCAGCACCTCCAGATGATCCTGCCATAGTGATCAACCCTGTCACAGCAATGTGATGCTGTTCTTTTCCTCCTTCACAGTCAGACGCCCAGCTACTAGATCAGTAACCAAGCTCTGATACCATGTTGATAATCAGAAAGCAGAGCTTCACTCCAGGTAAATTCTTCAAGCTAATCAGTCGTTTGAAACCTTCAAGGTTGAATCTGATCAACACTTTGTTTCTGTTTTGCAGGGGAAGGATGAATATGGTTTTACAGGTAAGTTCTTCTATCTCTAAGCTCCTAGCTGACTATAGAGCTTATCTCTATTGGATTAGGATAGAAGAGAGAATGAGAGATTGTATATGATGATAGGATCGGATTGTATTGGTTTATGTTGTATGAAATTGTGATTTCATAGAAATGCACATGAACTGTTTGATAAAATGCCAGCAGAGGAATTTCTCTGATTTCTGCAGCTATGACTACAGATTCTTCATTGATTGATTTGTTTTCTGTGTACATCATATATTTCTTGCAGTTTTTCCTTTTCTTTCTTACACACACATCACTCACACACCTCACAATCCGTTACACACTCTTTGCATGACAATGTGATGTCATCAAGGACCTATTACATTCTTCCATGTGGCACCTAGTTTCTAGAAACTGACACACACACACCAGGTGAGAGAAGTTTGTTATTCTCTCACACACACTTCTTTCTTTTGCACCAAGTCACCAGTTAACCTTTAGGAGATAATGATCAAGTGTGAGGGAAGCATGAGAAGGTCTATACACCAACAAGAAATTCGTGCTCTCAGTCAACTATTGGTCTCCTTACTCAGACCAGGAAATCCACAGGGTGTGAACGACGTCCCTGGTTGTGATTAGGAGTTCACACGGTTTACCATGGAGGAACTGTGGTCGTGGGTTCTCGGGGCACTGAGGGAAGGAGATGGTGGGAGCACTATTACAGACCTACACATGGCTATGGTTGGCGCTTGGTGGCAACGAGGTCATGTGTAAGGTTTCATGGTGCGGTTATGAACAGAGGAAGGAAAGACGACAACCATCTCTGTTTCGGTAGGTTGTCATCGAACTCACAGTTTGTTGATGAAGATGATGAATACTGGAGTCTTCTAGTTACCTGGATGCTTACAGGAGAATAAGAGCAAGGACGTGTGGGTCACAGGCCTGAGCATGATAAGAGAAGTCTCTCTTTGCAAATTTCCAATCTTAAGCCTTAATGCACTTAGACCCAAATGGATACCACTATGTCTTTGAGGCTAATAGGTCGATGGACCTAAAAATAATCCCAACAAAAGAGCTCACAAAATTAGATTTAATGCAAACATTGGACTAAGTCATAAGTCTTTGGGTCTTCCAAAGGGGACTTGGGTCAAAATAAGAACAAATGGAATGGCTTCGGCTACAAATAAATCGAATTTTGGGCTTCCAATTTGGGCTTGGGAATATCTTGAGCTTAAGAATTGTATTGGGCCTGCCCAAAGATCAATCCAACCCCACAAGAAAAATGAGGCCCAACGACACTCGTGGGGCTATTTGGTAATTTGCATTTTTTTTTTCTAAATTCTAGTACGGGGTGTAAAAATGTTAGTTTTGTTAAAAATTGTAATCAACTAGTGAATTTTGTTAACATCTAAATCACTATATAATCACATTAACAACTTATTCCTCACACATTCTTAATTCTTTCACATCTTTCTAATGCAAAAACTGTAAATGAATAATTGCCTAATTACACATGCTCTTAACCAAACAATTTAAACTTCTTAGACTCAGACTACCATTCTCATCAATTATTTCTCTCAACATTTTTTGTTATAACTAACACAAAATCGAAAACCAATAGAGCAAAGGCTGCTAATGGAGGCAAAAGGTGAAAGAGAAATGAGAAGGAAATGATTGAAAGTAAAAGTGATGAAACCCAACTCATTCTGATAAGCAAAAAACACACCTAAGTATATTAATTAGAGATAATACCTAGTTGCTACATTTAGACTTAAGAGTTATAAACCGATCTATCATATATAAGCTCTCGGTTCTCCTATGCTTTCTATGCCTTCAGAACATTAGAAAATATATTTTGGAAACTTTTAATGTAAATTGACCATTTTACCCTTAATGGTGTTTAAGTTGACTTTTGATTTGGATTGTTGTTTGGATTTTTTTGAGAGTACCATTGTGTAGGTCATGGAGTCATGAGTCCGTAGACAAGTAGTATGCTAAGATTTGAGATCAGATGAGTTCGTTACGGATCTAAATGTATAAGGGTCATTTTGGTAAATTTTGCACGAGAGTTATTTTGGTAAATTCACAAAGGAGAAGAGATTTTTATGTCCATGCTTATAATTTTGGTTTTCCCTTATCTCCCTAAAATGCTTGCATCGACTTTCTTGGTTGGGAGGAGGGGGGGTGGGGTGTGGGGGTGAGTATTTATTTATTTGTTTGTTTTGACCATGTTTTTTCATGTATGTTTTGTGAGGAGGAACACCCAAAAAAAATCCAAGAAAAGCCACCTTTGTTCGTGACAACTGAATGCAAAGAAAAAACGAGAGAGAATTAGAGAGGAGAGTGAGGAAACTAGTGAAGGAAAATAGAAAAGAATGAGATTCTGGAATTTGAAAAATTGAACCCGTGGACCTTAAATCGGGTTTTTTTGAATTGGACTTTGATTGCTCGAATTGAGGTTGTAAACCTCTTCCTTGAACCATTATGAGAGAGACCCTCAAAAAATTGAAGAAAAACACTCAAGGACGAGCCTTGGACAATGTTCAAAATTAAATTGCAAAGTTTGAGTGATTTCGAGGAATTAAGGTGAGTTTAATCCTCAAAATGGACTTAGAATAGTGTTTCTGGGATAATTCCAAGTAGGTTAGTATGTGTAATTATAAAAATGGGACAAAAAAATGGAAGGAACTTAAAACAGGTTGCGAAATCTGGTCGGGTCTGAGTTGCAGACGCCTCGAGAGGTTGAAGGTGACCTCTATTATACGCGCATGAGATCCACGTGCAGAGGCCACTAGTGGCACGTGGAGGTGCGTGTAGCCATATTTCGAGGCCTGGTCAATATGACTCTTGTAATATATGGTGTTGCGAACACGTTAGTACAGTTTTTTGAGACGATTAGATATCGTCTTTGGATAGTTTTGAATATTTTGAGTGTTAAGCGTATTTTTAAATTCGTATTTAAATCCCAGAAATTAGAAAAGTTAAATATAAAATGATTTGGGATATTAGTGACCTTTAGTAGTAATTTATGAAAGGCGATAAAAATCTCAAAAATTACAAAAAAGCGTGCAACTCGGAATTTTATTACTTGGACGATGTGTGAGTGGACTTCTATTTTCTTAAAATTATTGTGCATGCATATTCAATTATCCTAAATGTTTTATTACATGTTTTATGTGATGATGGTTGAAATCTGATTTTTGAATGAATTTTGATGATTTTAAGGGAATTATTTTATGACACGTTTTACGAGGTTTTGCTTAAGTTATGTTTTGGGCCTATGCTTGAGTTTCAAATGTGTTTAGCATGATAGTAAGTTAAGTATTTATATTAAATGGGTTTTGCGTAATTTTGGACATAGTTATGGAACAATACTTGGGTTCAATTTTGGCTCGATAATATCTCGACTTGGATGTGAGTCAAAGGTTTATGTTCAATTGTGATGTTTATGTGATTGTAGCCTGCGGATAACATCCACTATTGGGGTGATGTGTTTCCTAGACGGTCGAAGTTAGGGGGGGTTCCCAGAAGACCGTATCTCGGAGTAATTGTACTGTGTATATTTCCCACGCAGTCGAAGCTAGGGGTGTTCCTAGATGGCTGATGCTCGAGGTACTAGCCTACGCATAGTGTTATTGTTAATTGTAATTGGTACATGAGACATGGGCGAATTGCGTTTGATTGTGACATTTTTGTCCAGGTGTTGTGACATGATTTGATGATCTTGGATTTCATGAATTATGGGCCATGGATGGTTTTCTCGTAGTCTATATCTTGTGGTCCCACAACTTATGACTCTTTTGGTACATGTAAAATCAGATTGTTCGATTATTTACATTTTACACTATGCATGGTGTTTTAGGAACTGAGGGTATATATCATTTTCTCGAAAAATGTTTTTTAATATTTATTGTTGTCCACTCACACTTTTCATATTTTGGTGACCCTCTAGGCCGTTGAGCGAAGGTTGGGGCTGAACGTGAAACAGAGGCGTAGGTAGAAGGTCAATCTACATATCCCTTGTCTAATAAGAAGGTATCCTTGGGTTGTTATCACGACCCGACCTTCTCCAACATGATATTGTCAGCTTTGGGCCCAGCCCTCACGATTTTATTTTCGGGAGCTCACATGCAACTTCCCAGTAGATCACCCATCATGAGATTACACCAATCTCAACTCACTTAACTTTGGAGTTCCCAAGGAATCCAAAGCTAGTGAGCTCCCAAAAGGCCTCATGTTGGATAGATGGGCGCCCACACATATAAGGCGCATTCCCTAGATCCCCCTAGCGATGTGGGATTGCTAACCATGCACCCAAGGCACGGGTCCTCATAATCCACCCCCCCCTTAGGGCCTAGTGTCTTCTCCGACACACACAATTCAGGCCGGGGTTAGGCTCTGATACCAAATTGTCACAACCCAACCTTTTCTAATAGAATATTGTCCGATTTGGGCCTAACCCTCATAGTTTTGTTCTCGGGAGCTCACGTGAAACTTCCCAGTGGGTTACCCAACCTGAGATTGCACCAACCCCTACTCACTTAACTTTGGAGTTTCCAAGGAATCCAAAGCCAATGAGCTCCCAAAAGGCCTCATATTGGATAGATACGTACTCATACATATAAGGCTATTCATCTTCCCCCTCCCCCCCGAGCGATGTGGGATTGTTCACCGTTCTTCCCAAGACACAGGTCTTACAGTTGTTGTTAGACAAGAGCAGGACCGAGCGTGATTATCAAGGTATCTTTGAGGCGGGTCCTATCAGCTTGGTATCAGAGCATAGGTCTATTGACTGCACTTAAGGGGCGCTTAGTGTGAACTAAGTTGTGTTTGTGTCAAGAAGGGAGAGTTATGATTATGCCTTCGAGACATGAGCCCTATGCACAGCTTGAAGATGAGACGGGGTAGGTTAGAGAAGGCCCAGATATAGAGAGAGATCAGCGATTAGGGGCTACTGTTTTACGGGTAAGGTGAGCTCGGAACATGCAGATGAATGGATTACTCGCATGTACATAATCTTTGAGGTTATGCGGTGCCCCCAGAACGATAAGGTGCTGATAACGACCTTCCAATTGAGTAATTATGCTTATCAATGGTGGTTACAAATAATGGGCTGGGATGCTAAGCTTTGACATGAGAGACATCTAAAGATAGATTTCTGGATCATTTTTCCCCCGCTCATTTAGAGATGCTAGCGAGGTGGAACTTTTGCAGTTACAGGAATAGAGCATGATAGTATCCTAGTATGAACAAAAGTTTTTGAGTTTGTCCTGATTTCCCTAGCATTTGTGGAAATCGAGGCAGGAAAATGTAGAAGGTTTGAGTTGGGCTTACGAGATGAGATCCGAGCTGCTGTAACAGTAAGATCTTTCGATATTCTTAGAGAGTTATCGGATGCTGCTATTAAAGTGAAGGCAAATTTTCAATAGAATAATAATCTATGAGCTCTAGAAAGCACCGAGAGTGTCAAGATTATAAACTAACAGGTTAGGGAACCCCGAAGAGAGGAAACTTCGGTCCTAAACCTTCTAGTGGTACCCAATTTGATTTTAACAATGGTGGAGATAAGCAGGAGGGTACTCATAGTTTTACGTCAAGATCCCAGGTGCCCATTTAGTCTAGCAAGGTCTCTACCCAATCAACTGGGAAATTGAGAGGCGGACCCGAACAACTCAATATGGCCAGCTGTTATTTCTTTGGGGAACCCCATCATTTTAAGAAGGATTGTCCATACTGGTCTGGTGGAATTATGGCTAGTCGTGATGTTACAAACCAAGTTCAAAGGAAAATTTCATCCTCGGGTACAATAGAAGGCGGTCATTCTTTTGGCAATGCGACCAGAAAAACCAGAGGTAAACAAAAGGGTCGTGGATGACCATCTGATTCGCAGGCTAGGGGTGGATCCGGGTGAGTGTGTTACTTCTGGAATTCTAGAAAAGAAGTGTTTTGTAGTTTTTGTACAATAAATTGAACGTAGACTTTGTAGCCTTAGCCGTTAGAGGGCTATATCCTAATTTTGCGGACAAAATGTTTTTTACGGGGTAGGTTGTAACGGCCTGGAACATGGGGAAATATATTTGGAAAATTTTAATGTAAATGAACCATTTTTCCCTTAATGGTGTTCAAGTTGACTTTTGATTTGGAGTTTCATTTGGATTTTTCGAGAGTACCATTGTGTAGGTCTTGGAATCCTGAGTCCGTAGACAAGTAGCATGTCAAAATCGGAGATCAGATGAGTTTGTTACATATCTAAATGTACTAGGGGCATTTTGGTAATTTTGGCCCGAGAGGTATTTTGGTAAATTCACAAGGGAGATTTTTATGTCCATGCTTATCAGTTTGGTTTTCCCTTATCTCTTTGGAATGCTTGTAACGACCCGTCCCAAATTCCTAGATTAGATTAGTGACTAATCACGATTAGTGAGGCTAATCCGTGATTAGTAGAGCGAAATCGGACGAACGATGCGAAATGACCGTTTTGCCCCTAGTGGTGGCAAAACGTTGACTTTTTAATCGGGCGGTCAAATGGACTTTGACCGATGACCGTGACGTAGTTCGTGGCGTCATGAGTTCATAGACAGGTGGCACGTTCAATTCCGACGTTCGAGGAAGAAGTTATGACGTTCGGAAGTTTAGGGGCATTTTGGTAATTTGGGTGAATAGGAGGTCAAAAGTTGACTTTTTGACCGGGAGGTCCGATGGCCGAGGGCCGAAGACCGTTACGTAGATGAGGACGATACGAATCCATAGGCAGGCGGCACTCTGAAATCGGACTTCAAACGGGAGAGTTATGGGTCACGGAAGTTCGATTTCACTATGCACGAACTTCGAGACGGGGACATTTTGGCGAAATCTGATTGGGTGGATATTTTGGTGGGCCCCATGGATGAGTGACAAGTGTCACTCATCCCATTGCTTTGATCCCCCAAAATGTGGATCTAAATAATTAAATATTATTATTTTAATTATTTTATAATTTAACCTAACAACTATTAATCCTAACCATCCATTTCAACCCTACCTTTTAATCCCCACCCTTCATCCCTCATTCTCTCATCTGATTTCATCCCCTTCATTCTTCACACACACCCGAAACCCCATAACCCAAAATCCTCCATTTTCTCCATTTTCTTCCAAAAACCGAAACACACACACACCATCACCATTCATTGCTTGGGTGTGACCGTGAGTGACGGGAGGGAAGGACAGAGAGGCTGGGACGGGGAGTCACGGCGACGGACGACGGAGGACACGGCGGAGGAGCTCGACCCGTGAGGTGAAAATATTTAAAAATCCAAGTTTTGTTTTTGTTAGGTTTTAATTGAAACTAATGATTGGGTTGTGCTTCTGGGGGACCTAGGAGAGAAATGGGAATGTTTTCAAAGGTTAGAGCGGCCTGGAACAGCCGTGAACGGCGGAGGAATAGACGGCCGCCATGGCCAAACTCGAAGGTATGGTTTTCGATGTTTTTCTTCCATTTTAAGGTCATAGGACTGTAGGTTAGGATTAGAGGATGAAAATGGGACAAACGGGAAGCATTTTGGTGGTCGGACGGCGGAGAACCGGCCGGGTCAAGTCGCGGGTCACGGCGACCCGGTTGCAGGGTTCGGGTCGACCCGTCGAGCGGTTGAAGGTGGTGACGTGGCATGATGACGTGGCACCTGTCAGGTTGTCAGGTGACGTGGACCACTCATCAGCCGACACGTGTCACATGTCAGTGCACATTCAGCACTGACATGTCAGTGACGTGACCCAATCAGGGGCTGACACGTGGCACCGACGTGGACCAGTGCCGTGATGACACGTGGCACATGTCAGACTGCCACGTGGCGCTGACAGCATAGTGACGTGGACCAATGGGAGCATGACACGTGACACCTGTCAGAGTCTGACATGTCAGACCTGACACCTATCAGAGTCTGACATGTCAGACCTGACAGCTGTCAGATGACGTCATGCTGACGTCAGCGATGACGTCAGCAGATACTGTAGCGGCGCGTGAAGCCCACGCGCAGCCACTTCAGGCAGCGCGTGAGGGCGCGTGGCAGGGAATCTGGGGAAGGTTCCAACATACGAAATCTTCTATTCGATGTAACGAACATTTTGAGACTAGTTTCGTGTCGATCGGACACCGTCTCGATATGTTTCGGGGCATCAGAATGTTTAGGTTCGGGATTAAAAATAGTTAAAAATACGGGAAAATTACGGGGCTTTAGTGGGAGGTTAATTACGTAGTTAGTAACCTTCTATTACGATTTGGACAGGTTCGGGAGTCCCGGTGACGGTGATCGGCTCGGGGAGCCGTATGGCACGCAAATCGAGGCGGCAGCTCGGACGGTCTGTGAGTGGACCTTGTTTTCTAAATTGGTGCATGCATAAATGTTGATTATATGTTTTATTACTTGTTTGATGATGCCATGGGTGCATTTCTATGTGGTTACGTATAAGCACGTATTTCGAGGTTTCGGCCTTATACGGTGCTTATACGGGTCTGTATTTCTTTATTGATTTAAATGAAATGGTTTTGGATTTCTAAAAGGATAAACTCATGTATGAAACCCATTTGGTTTTGTCTCGGGCATATGACCTCAGATTCCGGGCACGGTGCCCAGTTGGTGTCCTATGTTCGGGAACGAGACCCAGTCACTTTACGGGTTTTGCTTTCAGGTCAGGGAACCTTAATTGGATTCCCAGGTTCATGACGGTTTATGGGAACCGGCATGAACCCTTATTATGGTATCGTGGTTCATGACGGTTTATGGGAACCGGCACGTTACCTCGGTTATGTTATTACGGTACATGACGGTATATGGGAACCGGCATGTTACCTTGGTTATGTTATTACGGTACATGACGGTTTATGGGAACCGGTATGTTACCTGATTATGGATATTATGGATTCATGACGGTTCAGGGGAACCGGTCATGAATGTTTATGTTATGTATATATATGTTCGTCTACCTTCCTTTACATGTTCTACTATCTCCTCCGGGGAGGGTCGTTGGCCTGGGTGGACCCCGGAGTAGTCACGGAGCACCGACTGAGTGGAGTCACCCCCCAGTTGGGTTCCTTACTCTCAGGAAGGCTATGGTTACTATTACCTCGGGTAGGGTCAGTGGTCTGCGGACATTGACCTTGACTTTGAGATGACTCGGATTGAGACCCGGGTAGCGCGCGCGTGGCTTTGGATACCGTGACAGGATTGGTTGTGTGACTTATATATATGTATGTGATGGATATATGATATATGATATGTGGTGTGTACAGGTGTGCACAGGATTTGGGCAGTGGCCCGTATGGTCATTTTCATTGTGGTCCTTTCGACCTTGGTTTATATCTGCGTTGGGCTTAGTCCCACATATGGTTTGTTTTGGATACATGGTTTTCGAAGGCATGCATGCTTTTTAGTGGAGGGTACAAATGTCTTCTTATTAAATGTTTTTATAAACTCTTGTTTTGTCCACTCACAGTTTTTAATGTTTTGACTGCCCTTCAGGTTGACATCGGATGTGGACTGTAGCAGAGATCGAGATATCACATGCCTCCTCCGGATCCTGGCGTACTCTGATAGCCCGGGAGGGCAAAGGTCGAAAATATCCCTTGTCTGACACTCCGTGTCAGACGGGAGCAGGGTCATCCCGCACTAATCCCGGGGGGATTGGGATGGGTCCTGTCAACGTGGTATCAGAGCGGGGTTGTCTCTATTCGAGCAACCGTGCAGCTCTCGGAGTATGTACGCAGGTCGAGGATGTGATATCTCAATGGGCTACAGTTCGTGGTCAACCTGATGTTGGGGTGCCGATACGATAGTTAGTAGGATTGGATCGTGGAACGTCTTGGTTCGACATTCGATGCCGGGGTTGCCATAGTTCTGTCAAGGTTGGCAGTGTGGGACCCTACAGAAGGATTAACGTGTTCGTATTCTGGAGTGTGATCGTGAGACGGTTAGTTGGGATAGTCTTTCACGATGTCGTAGGATTGGTTCCGACGACTAGTTGGGAATTGTGATCATCGGATGGTCGAATATTGTTGAGTTGGATGATCGGATTTAGTTGTTACTGCGGTCGGCAGTTAGCTGTCGGTTTCGGGGAATCCTAGTTGGATTGTCGGTAGGATTGGATTGACGTTTTTACGATGTCAAGACCGCGGGGTCGGTCAGGTTGTTGATGTTACTGCTTTTCGCAGTTGGGTTCCGAGGAACTCTAGGTGTGATTGTGGAACCCTACCTTGGTAGGTATGGTTCGGAAAGGCGAGTTGACGAGTGGTTTGACTTGGATGACTATTCGGATTTGGGGTTCGTTAGTCGGCCTGGTCATGTCAGCTTGTGTTGGGACTGCACTTCGCAGTCGAGGTGATATTTATCGGTTAGACCGAGTTGGTTGTCGTGCTACTTCAGTTGTGGGTTGGTGCAACTAAGGTCGCGGGTGACCTGGTAGACGACATTGGGATAGTCGAGTAGCGACTGGTTAGAGTTTGGTTGGACAGGTTACCAGGGTTGGTACTTGTCGATGTCTGGTAGTTAGGTCTGCACGAGTGTGGGGCAGGCGCTACTACCGAGAGTGGTTATAGTTACGATTGTTGGGGATCGGGGACGTTCGGGGAACGTTTTCCTTTTCTCGTATGAGTTGTCAGGGTGACTGTACCCAGAGTTGTTGGGTACGAGGGAGACAGAGTTTCTCCTATTCGAGCAGAGGTACGGGATCGTCGCTCGGTATGAGCGGAGATCCAGGGTGTCAGTTTTGCACACGGCGTGTTGATACTGACACTAGTTTTGGTGATAGTGCGTGGTGCTGGTACTAGCGCTGGTACTGGTACCGGTGATCGTGATGACGATGAGTTACGGATCGGGGTGTGACTCCGTCGTAATGGGCATATGTTCGGTATCTGTGGTTCAGGAGTGGAACTCAGATAGGGTTAAACTGGTTAGGGGACACGTGGTTGATGTCCGGGTATGTTGTTTCCAATCTTGTTGGAACTTCGGAATCGCGAGAGGTTGCGATTGAGGTGACGAGTGGAATGCGGGTTTTTCGCGTTGGTAACGGGTATGTCGAAGTCGTTTTGGGTGACTTCTCGGGTTCTACCATGATTGATGATGGTAGATGACGTTGGTGATATAGATGTTGTTGGTTGCCACTAGTACACTGATTGTGTATTGGTTGGTGGACCCGGGATTTGTTCTGGACCATCAGGAGGAGATGAGTATATCGAAGTTAGGTGACTGAGATTCCTCATTTTCTACTTGGTGGCAGACGATGTTAGGTTACATGACGTGGTGAGTGCAGCGAGTGTTGTTTGCATTCACGTAGGATGGATTATTCGATCATTCTTGGTTTTCCACGGTGGAATGCCAAGGATCGATACGAGGTGATTGGGGAGGACCCACAGTCTCGATTGTGACGTCTATAGTCGTTTGACGTAGTGGTGGATCTGGATCGTGATCTTGATGATCCAGATAGGTGGAGAGTTTATTACTCTTACTTGGATGTTGAGTGAAGCATGATTGGACTGAACTTCTTTTCGAGGTAAGTCCCATATGGCTTATTACTCGCCTGAGTAGTTGTCCGATGAGTAGGTGTCTGACGAGGTCGGATTTTGTCTGACCTAGTGTTGTGTTGATGTTGGGATTGACTTCCCTATGAAGTCAATCGATCGTATTGTGGTAATCGGTTGAGCGGGTAACCGATAGGTTTGGTTTTGGTACGTCTCGGTAGACGTGAACGATATTTCAGGTTTTGGAATCAGATTTCTGGATGACGATTCAGGATTTGATTTTGGAACTAGAAAGAGGATTTCTGTATTTGGGTTTTGGAATCGGATTCTGGGTGACGATTCAGGATTTGAGTCTAGAGCTTGACTGTAGATTTTCCTTTATGGATTTGGGTTCAGATTGGTTATTCCAAATGCTAGCTTACGGAATAATGATTTTGGATTCGAATTTGGACATGATTATGGATATGATTTCTGGATTTGGATTTGGGATTTCTTACGAAATTGCTGATTCGGATTCGGATTTGGAAATAAATAATGGGTCGGAGTTTCGATTTGTCTAATACTGGATTGGACAAATAGACTCTATAGTAGAAACGTGATTGGCTACAACCCAGGTGGTTGTAGGCTGATGGATGGGTAGTTGTATGTACCTGGTACGTTGTTCGAGGTACGATACTGGATAGGCTTGTGGTGCCTAGTGATGGTATATAGGTTATACCAAAGGTATATTGGTGAGCGTATTGGTAGTCGGCTTAGTTCCGAAACCATTGGATTAGTTGAGGTCGTGAACTGGACATTGGATACCGTGCATTGGGTCATGGTATTTCTGATGGGTCTAGTTACACACAGGTCGGGTGAATTGTTGGTTAGTGTAACCACGAGTGAGTATAGTGACAGATTTCGGTTGACGACTGTCAAGTGGTGACAATTTGTCGGAGGTGTCATCGTGGATCGGTTAGTGAGTTTTGGTGACTCCCAGTGGGAGTAGATGTCAGGATTGTTAGTGGTTGAGCACGGAACCGTCTAGTTGGTTGTGTCAACGAAACGGTAGATTTAACCAGTAGTGTCAATTCAGAACGTATGACTACTGTCTTTCGACGTGGTCGAATGTAGACGATGTGACGTGAGCGTTAGTGATATATCTGGTTGCAGACGAGTAAGGGTTGTTCTGGTTAGTTGGTGTACTAGTGTACACGTGTTTTTCGGTCGATTCTACTTTCCACGAGGTGGTTGTGGAATCAGGATAGTTGAAGTTTCAAGAACGAAACTAATTAAGGAGGGAAGAACGGTTAGATTAGGTCGGTTGGAATTTCGAGGACGAAATTAATTAAGGAGGGAAGGTTGTAACGACCCGTCCCAAATTCCTAGATTAGATTAGTGACTAATCACGATTAGTGAGGCTAATCCGTGATTAGTAGAGCGAAATCGGACGAACGATGCGAAATGACCGTTTTGCCCCTAGTGGTGGCAAAACGTTGACTTTTTAATCGGGCGGTCAAATGGACTTTGATCGATGACCGTGACGTAGTTCGTGGCGTCATGAGTTCATAGACAGGTGGCACGTTCAATTCCGACGTTCGAGGAAGAAGTTATGACGTTCGGAAGTTTAGGGGCATTTTGGTAATTTGGGTGAATAGGAGGTCAAAAGTTGACTTTTTGACCGGGAGGTCCGATGGCCGAGGGCCGAAGACCGTTACGTAGATGAGGACGATACGAATCCATAGGCAGGCGGCACTCTGAAATCGGACTTCAAACGGGAGAGTTATGGGTCACGGAAGTTCGATTTCACTATGCACGAACTTCGAGACGGGGACGTTTTGGCGAAATCTGATTGGGTGGATATTTTGGTGGGCCCCATGGATGAGTGACAAGTGTCACTCATCCCATTGCTTTGATCCCCCAAAATGTGGATCTAAATAATTAAATATTATTATTTTAATTATTTTATAATTTAACCTAACAACTATTAATCCTAACCATCCATTTCAACCCTACCTTTTAATCCTCACCCTTCATCCCTCATTCTCTCATCTGATTTCATCCCCTTCATTCTTCACACACACCCGAAACCCCATAACCCAAAATCCTCCATTTTCTCCATTTTCTTCCAAAAACCGAAACACACACACACCATCACCATTCATTGCTTGGGTGTGACCGTGAGTGACGGGAGGGAAGGACAGAGAGGCTGGGACGGGGAGTCACGGCGACGGACGACGGAGGACACGGCGGAGGAGCTCGACCCGTGAGGTGAAAATATTTAAAAATCCAAGTTTTGTTTTTGTTAGGTTTTAATTGAAACTAATGATTGGGTTGTGCTTCTGGGGGACCTAGGAGAGAAATGGGAATGTTTTCGAAGGTTAGAGCGGCCTGGAACAGCCGTGAACGGCGGAGGAATGCACGGCCGCCATGGCCAAACTCGAAGGTATGGTTTTCGATGTTTTTCTTCCATTTTAAGGTCATAGGACTGTAGGTTAGGATTAGAGAATGAAAATGGGACAAACGGGAAGCATTTTGGTGGTCGGACGGCGGAGAACCGGTCGGGTCAAGTCGCGGGTCACGGCGACCCGGTTGCAGGGTTCGGGTCGACCCGTCGAGCGGTTGAAGGTGGTGACGTGGCATGATGATGTGGCACCTTTCAGGTTGTCAGGTGACGTGGACCACTCATCAGCCGACACGTGTCACATGTCAGTGCACATTCAGCACTGACATGTCAGTGACGTGGCCCAATCAGGGGCTGACACGTGGCACCGACGTGGACCAGTGCCGTGATGACACGTGGCACATGTCAGACTGCCACGTGGCACTGACAGCATAGTGATGTGGACCAATGGGACCATGACACGTGGCACCTGTCAGAGTCTGACATGTCAGACCTGACAGCTGTCAGATGACGTCATGCTGACGTCAGCGATGACGTCAGCAGATACTGTAGCGGCGCGTGAAGCCCACGCGCAGCCACTTCAGGCAGCGCGTGAGGGCGCGTGGCAGGGAATCTGAGGAAGGTTCCAACATACGAAATCTTCTATTCGATGTAACGAACATTTTGAGACTGGTTTCGTGTGGATCGGACACCGTCTCGATATGTTTCGGGGCATCGGAATGTTTAGGTTCGGGATTAAAAATAGTTAAAAATACGGGAAAATTACGGGGCTTTAGTGGGAGGTTAATTACGTAGTTAGTAACCTTCTATTACGATTTGGACAGGTTCGGGAGTCCCGGTGACGGTGATCGGCTCGGGGAGCCGTATGGCACGCAAATCGATGCGGCAGCTCGGACGGTCTGTGAGTGGACCTTGTTTTCTAAATTGGTGCATGCATAAATGTTGATTATATGTTTTATTACTTGTTTGATGATGCCATGGGTGCATTTCTATGTGGTTACGTATAAGCACGTATTTCGAGGTTTCGGCCTTATACGGTGCTTATACGGGTCTGTATTTCTTTATTGATTTAAATGAAATGGTTTTGGATTTCTAAAAGGATAAACTCGGGTATGAAACCCATTTGGTTTTGTCTCGGGCATATGACCTCAGATTCCGGGCACGGTGCCCAGTTGGTGTCCTATGTTCGGGTACGAGACCCAGTCACTTTACGGTTTTTGCTTTCAGGTCAGGGAACCTTAAATGGATTCCCAGGTTCATGACGGTTTATGGGAACTGGCATGAACCCTTGTTATGGTATCGTGGTTCATGACGGTTTATGGGAACCGGCATGAACCCTTGTTGCTTATTACGGTACATGACGGTTTATGGGAACCGGCATGTTACCTCGGTTATGTTATTACGGTACATGACGGTTTATGGGAACCGGCATGTTACCTCGATTATGTTATTACGGTACATGACGGTTTAAGGGAACCGGCATGTTACCTGATTATGGATATTATGGATTCATGACGGTTCAGGGGAACCGGTCATGAATGTTTATGTTATGTATATATATGTTCATCTACCTTCCTTTACATGTTCTACTATCTCCTCCGGGGAGGGTCGTTGGCCTGGGTGGACCCCGGAGTAGTCACGGAGCACCGACTGAGTGGAGTCACCCCCCAGTTGGGTTCCTTACTCTCAGGAAGGCTATGGTTACTATTACCTCGGGTAGGGTCAGTGGTCTGCGGACATTGACCTTGACTTTGAGATGACTCGGATTGAGACCCGGGTAGCGCGCGCATGGCTTTGGATACCGTGACAGGATTGGTTGTGTGACTTATATATATGTGTGTGATGGATATATGATATATGATATGTGGTGTGTACAGGTGTGTACAGGATTTGGGCAGTGGCCCGTATGGTCATTTTCATTGTGGTCCTTTCGACCTTGGTTTATATCTGCGTTGGGCTTAGTCCCACATATGGTTTGTTTTGGATAAATGGTTTTCGAATGCATGCATGCTTTTTAGTGGAGGGTACAAATGTCTTCTTATTAAATGTTTTTATAAACTCTTGTTTTGTCCACTCACAGTTTTTAATGTTTTGACTACCCTTCAGGTTGACATCGGAGGTGGACTGTAGCAGAGATCGAGATATCACATGCCTCCTCCGGATCCTGGCGTACTCTGATAGCCCGGGAGGACAAAGGTCGGAAATATCCCTTGTCTGACACTTCGTGTCAGACGGGAGCAGGGTCATCCCGCACTAATCCCGGGGGGATTGGGATGGGTCCTGTCAACGCTTGCATTGACTTGGTGAGGGGAGTGGGAGTATTTATTTATGTGTCATTTTGAGCATGTTTTTCCATGTATGTTTTGTGAGGAGGAACACCCAAAACAAAATCCAAGAAACCCCACATTTGTTCGTGAAAACTGAGTGCAAAGAAAAAAAAGGAGAGAATTTGAGAAGAGAGTGAGGAAACTGGTGAAGAAAAATAGAAAAAAGTGAGATTATGGAATTTGAAAAATTGAACCCGTGGATCTTGTATTGGGTTTTGTTGAATTGGACTTCGATTGCCCAAATTGAAGTTGTAAACCTCTTTCTTGAACCATTACGAGCAGGACCATCGAAAAATTGAAGAAAAACACTCAAGGACGAGCCTTGGACAGTGTTCGAAAGGGAATTGCGAAGTTTGAGTGATTTCGAGGAAGTAAGGTGAGTTTAATCCTCAAATTGGACTTAGAATTGTGTTTCTAGAATAATTTCTAGTAGTTTAGTATGTGTACTTGTGAAAAAGGGACGAGAAAATGGAAGGAACCAAAAACGGTCATGGAACCGGGTCGAGTCTGAGTTGCAGACCTGACGAAAGGTTGAAGATAACCTCTACTACAAGCACGTGAGGCCTATGTGGAGGTCACTGATGGCACGTGCGGGTGTATTCTGGGGTCTAGTCAACATGATTTTTGTAATATATGATGTTACAAACACATTGGTACAGTTTTCGAAACGATCAGATATTGTCTTTGGATAGTTTTGACAATCCGAAGTGTTAAGCGTATTTTTAAATTCGTATTTAAATTCCGGAAATTAGGGAAATTATATAAAGTGATTTGGAATATTAGTAACCTTTTGTAGTAATTTATGATAGGCGATAAGGTTCTCGAAAATTACAGAAAAACGTACAACTCAGAATTTGACTGCGTGGACGGTGTACGAATGGACTTTTATTTTCTTAAAACTATTGTGCATGCATATTTAACTTTCCTAAATGCTTTATTACATGTTTTACGTGGTGATGGTTGAATTATTATTTTTGAATGAATTTTGATAATTTTACAAGAATTATTTTATGGTTCGTTTTACCAGGCTTTGCTTAACTTATGTTTTGGGCTTAGGCCCGAGTTTCAAATGTGTTTAGTGTGGTAGTAAGTCAAGTATTTATATTAATTGGAATGTGAGACACAGTTATGTAATGGTACTTGGGTTCAATCCCGGTTAGATAATATCTTGACTTGGAATGTGAGTCAAGGGTTTATGTTCGTTTGTGATATTTGTGTGATTGTAGTTCGCGAATAATATCCATTGTTGTGGTGATGTGTTTCCCAGACGGTTCAAGCTAGGAGTGAAAGGACCCGTTCTAAAATTGCCTTGGAAACTATGTTCGCTTCTACTCCCTCTGACAAGTAATACAAACCATCGTAATTACCCTCAACCTTATCAGACAAGGAATATTCATACTTTCTTATCATGGCTCCGCCTCTCGTTTAGCCCCGTACTTCGTAGCACGACCCTGGAGGATTTCAAACCAAGAAAACGTGTAAGTGGGCAAAAATAACCTTTAAAAACACTTTTTGAAAAATATACGTTTGTACCCTCTGTTTTATAAAACTATGCATGCATATGAAACCATCAAATTCTGATTTAAAAAAAACACAACTCGTGACCTCGAAGTACGTGAAAAGAATCCACAAATCAAAGGTAGCATTAAACTGTCAAAAGCATTAGTAAACCAACATAATCATCACTCAAGTCACCACAATAATCAACACAAAGCCAGCACCATAATCACACACAACTAATCCATATCGAACCCATCCACGATACACAATATCAATCGTAACAACCACTGCACTACTGGTAGGCTCACCACTCACTTGGGAACCGGAGCCCAAATTGACGTCTAAGTCACTAGTCTCAGGAATTAGAGCCCTTCTCGACATCTGAGACCTCTAACCAATCAACGCGCATTTCGTGAAGGGTTTATCCACACACATACAGTTCACATATATCCATAAAACATGTAGTCATATCATATATCACACATCAACTCCATGACCCAAATCCACGTTTTAGAAACGCGAGCCTACACCCAAAACACAATTTACACCACACCTCGTAAAGCGTGGACAAATAAGAATTTTGTGACAATCATCCAAAAAATCATACAAAATCATAAACAATCCAACCTCACAAATACTTCCCATCACAAATATCGAGAAAATACACTTTAACCATACTTCAACCTAAATCCACAATTTAAGTAAAATATGGAAGCATAATCCAAAGAAAATCTCGTAAAGCGTGCAATGAAACATTTTTTTGTAAAATCATCAAAAATCACAAGAAAATCATTATCAACCAAATATCAACAAAATCATATAGAAAAACATTTAAAATACATAGATATACATCCATAATATTTTAATAAAAATAAAAGTCCACTCACATACTGTCCATGTAATTGAATCCTGCATCGCACGCCTTTCTATAATTTTCGGGAACCTTAGAACCTATCATAAATCACTTCTAAGGGTCACTAACCATCTCCAATAATCCATACTTTAATCCCTCAAATTTTCGGGATTTTTAGACGAATTTAAAATAATACTTTAACCTTCGGATAGTCAAAACTACCCCCAAGACGATACTCGATCGCCTCGAAAATTATACAGTTGGACTCGTAACATCAAAAACTATAAAAAAAAATATGTTAACTAGAAGACGAGACACGATGGAACGTGCATCCATGTGCCACCAGAAGTGGCTGCGCATAGGCCTTATGCATGACCATTGTTCATGGTCTTTTAGCTTGTGACAGGTCTATAACTCGGGTCCCGACCCAAGTTTGCAACCTGTTTTTCGTCCATCCTAGTTTTTTCGTCCTTTTCCACAATTAATCACATGGCGCTACTTGGAATTAACCTCTAAACACGATTCTATGTCCAATTTGAGGATTAAACATACCTTAATCCCTCAAATTCATTCAAACTTCGAAAATCAAATTTCGGACATTGTTATGGGCTCATTTCTGCGTAGTTTTCTTCGTAATTTTGACTATCCTACTTGTAAAAGTCCTAGAAAAAGGTTTGTAGCCTCAATTCAAGTAATCTTATTATAATTCAACCATATCCGAATCAAGGTCCACGGGTTGAATATTTCAAATTCCAGAATTCTCATCCTTTCTATTTTCCTTCACCAGTTTCCTCATACTTCTCTCTAATTTCCTTTTTTTTTTTTTTTCCTTTTCACTCAGTTGTTCCTAATTCTCTCTTGTTATTAAGCTCTCGGGTTCAATAATTCTCACACAAAACTCACTCAAACACACAATATAAATAGATACAAACACCACCCACCACTATACATGTAATGACCCGTCCCGGATTTCAGGATTAGGTTAGGAATTAATGACGGATTAGTGAGATTAATCAGTAATTAGTTGGGTGATTTCGGACGGACGATGGGAAATGACGTTTTTGCCCTTGGAATGGGCAAACTGTTGACTTTTGTTTGAGCGATCATACGGACTTTGGCCGATGATTATGACGTAGTTCGGGACGTCACGAGTCCGTAGACAGATGGCACGTCCGACTCCGACGTTCGAGGAAGAAGTTATGAGGTTTGGAAGTTGAAGGGCATTTTGGTAATTTGGCACAAAGGGCATTTTTTGGTCATTTGGCTGCATTGGGAGTTGTGCCCAATGGACTTAGGACATCTGGCTGTCTTTCGATTTGTGCCCACCAGATATAGGACACTTGTCCCTTACTGGAAGGCTGTGGAGCCTTTGTTAACCGCCTCATAATTATGTTAAGTGTTTGCACGGTTTGGAAAGAAAAGAAAAACAGAGTGTGTGAACCGTGAGAAACCATCCCTAAAAACTTCTTGATCTTCATTCTTTGTTTGTAAACTGTGAAGGGAACTATGAGAGAATGATTAGGGGATCGTGGTGGTGGTGCCACGAGGGCCATCGTGGACGGTGGCCTCGAACCCGTGAGACCAAACAGAGGACATCGGGAAGTTCAGACCAGACAAGCTTTCAAACCTCATCCTTTGCCCCTGATTTGTGAAGGGAAGATGGAGAGGGAGTTGTATGGATGATGGTGGTGGCCACGACGAGGCACGAAGGCGACGATAGGGTGAGTTGTCATGAAATTCCCGCTTGAATTCAAAAAAGGTAACCTTCGTTTTAGCTATTATTGACGTATTTGGTTACTTGGAACTTGTTTTGGAGCTCAAAACAAAGCTGTTGGGCTTGGAAACATGGCAGGAGGTGGCCAGGATCATGAGAACACGGCGAAGGAAGTGGCTGGTTCATCATTCGACATGGGGAGGTAATTTCCAGGTCTAAAATCTCAGTTTTGAGGCCATAGATAGATAGATAATGAGGAGACGAACTTGTAGAACTTGGAATGGTCGTAAAATAGAGTTGAAATGGGGGAGTTAGAGCGTTGAATCGGGATCGCCGGTTCGGTTGGACTGGGCCGGTCTGAACCAGTCTGGACCAGTCTGATCAAAGGTTGAAGATAGTGAATAGTACTGACGCGTGGCTCCCACACACAGCCTCTTTAGGCGACTCGTGAGGGCGCGTGGTACTATTCTTAGGGAAGTATTCAACACGAATTTTAATGTAATCGATGTAACGAACATTTTGGGACTGGTTTCGAGTTGATCAGACATCGTTTCGATAGGATTCGGGATGTCCGAAGGTTTAAAGGCTAGCTTAAAAATAGTTAAAATTTGGAAAAATTACGGAGCTTTAGTATAAGCATAGTGAAGTAGTTAGTGACCTTAGTATGTGATATGGACAGGTACGGGAAGTTCGGTGATAGTGGATTAGTCGGGAACGGCGTATTACATGCGTATCGAGGGTGGTAGTGGGAATGGTCTGTGAGTGGACTTTGTTTCCTAAATTATGATGCATGCATAATTGTTTTATATGTTTTATATACGTGATTTCTATGTTTATGCTTTTGATCTTTATGATTTACGGTTTTGTACGTATTTCTAGATATTTACTTAATTGCACGTTTTACGCGATATGCTTTTTTGTTATGATTTGATAATGGTTTCAATACTATTATTTTGGGATTTGAATTATGATTTGATTTCAATGGCTTATGAATGGATTTGGAACAGTGATTTCGATAAACGTGATTCTGGATTTGGATTCGGAATGATGATTTCGGATTCGGATTGGGATTCGGAATGATGATTTCAGATTTAGATTTGGAAATGGATTTATGGATTTGGGTTTGATAAAATGGTTTTTTATTGGATTTGCTGGATCTGGTATTGGGTTTAAACATCCAGATATGATATGTGACGGGGGCAGGCCCGGATATGTGATTTTGGGTTTAAAGATCCGAATTGAGTTTAAAGAGTCGGGAGTTTAAAAACTCAGGAGTTTAAAGACTCGGATTGATATTGAGGCCTGTTGAGTTTAAAGACTCGGATATATATTGACTTTAAAGACTTAGATAGATCCAGCAGGTTCGATAAGTTGAAATGGATTTCAACTGGGTTTTCCAATGTGTTTTGGATTTCTGTGCTATAGTGATGGTTTTTCAATAATGATGGTTTCCAATTGGTTTTCAGATGTTTTGGGCTATGACCCGGATGACATAGATTTTGATGGTTTTGAGCTGAGTCTCGGGATTTGAGAAAAAGGAAATGACTTCTGGTTTTCATAAACGGTTTCTATTATCTTGGACATGAAATGGTTTTCGAATGTATGCATTGGTTTTACATGGAGGGTATAAATGTCTTTTCTTATGAAATGTCTTATGAATTTATTATTTATTTTTGTCCACTCACAGTCTTTTATGTTTTTCGATACCCTCCAAGTTGTTGATGCGGTGTGGGCTGTTGTTAGTGAGACGGAGACATCACACACGTGATCCAAAGTGACTTTGCAAACTCTGGTTAACAGAAGTTGGTTTTTGGTACGTTGACCTGGGTATCCCTTGTCTAGCTTGCGTGTTCCATGGGGGTTGAACGGGTGTATAGCCTTCGTGTCGCACGTGAGTTAGACGGGAGCATGACTTATCCCTTAATCGCGGGGGATTGGGGGTGGGTCGTGTCAATTTTGTATCTGAACGAGGTTTGTACGCTCTACGTGAGGCTATGGCTTTCAGAGTAGTTGGTTCGTCAACTTGTGTGTTATGATGTTGCTGTGGATGTGATGTCTCGATGCGGAACAACCTGTCATCAACCTGGACACCCGGAATGAATGACGTGTTTGGCGCTAGCTATGATCGGTAGTCGGTTTCCCCTCTGGGTCAGATGGAGTAGCTCCGGTAGATGGTCGGCTATGTACTAGGGTGAGTAACCCAGATGGTGATCCGATGAGTGATATACGATTGATGGTTGGCTGGTCAGCCTGTGGGGCCAGATGACGGCAGCCTATTGGGCCGGATGAAGACAGCCTATTGGGCTAGGTGGCGATTGGATGACGATAGGATGGATTTGTGACCATTTGGTCAGATGGGTTGAGATTGGATTTGTGCGGCTACGAGTAGCCGGATGCCTAGAGTTGCAAGGCTGGTTTGGTAACTGTGAGTACCTTAGTGAGAAACCCCATAGTAAGTGCTTAGTTTGGAAAACGTGAGTTGGGGTTTGTGGTTAGTTAGTTGTTGTGGCTTGGGACGACTTTCTACCGGATTGAAGATGGTGCTACTAGGGCCCAGCCGAGGTACTAGATGGCTTAGTGGATAACTTTGGTCGAGTCGAGATGGTGGAAATTAGTTAGCTTGACCCGACCAGTAGAGTCGTTAAGAGTGTTGTGTAGTGGATCTGGTTGCGATCTGTTGACCCTAGGTTTCCCTAGATAAGACCGTGGAGTATAAGGGAGGTCAGTTTCCCCGACCCTAGACTAGATTGAGGGTTTTGGCTCAGTATGAGCAGAAATTCGGGATTAGTGTGCTGTGAGCCCTAGATCGGAGATGATGTACCACGAGCTGGGATGCTTGTGAATGGTAGGATGGGCACATCTTGAGTTGAGGTTGTGACCAGTCGTGAGGTGCCGGTGTCTGGTAGGAACCACTAACTGAGCTGGGATATATGATGACCATTGGCAAGTCATGTTTCGGTACGAACAGTCTGGATACCGTTAGTTTGAGAAAAGTAGCGCAGCGGAAGCGCGGTGGACCTATGCTTCGTGTTGGATCGGGCTAGGTTGGTATGGTCGGGTTGACCATAAGTGAGTTTGGTTTTTGTGGATCCTGTAGGATGCGACGAATGACTCAGCAGATGTTGGCCTTGTCGGAGTGTGTTGGCATTTGGTGCTACTAAGGATAGTCATGGGCGATTTTGAGGCCAGTACTTGGTGATTCCCTGAGATTGGTGATTGACGACTTCGAGGATAGTGACTGAGGAGTCCGAGGTGAGTGATCGTTGATTGTGATCCCAATAGGTGGTGACTCGTACTTTAGTAATGCTCGGAGTTGAACCTCGGAAGGGTTGAGACGCGATAATCAAAATGAGTGATGATTGACATCCTTTTGGATGTACAGAAACGGTGGTAACCGATTTGTGAGTTGGTTGGTGAGTTAGATTGTTACGGACAAGAGAAGGTTATCCAGGTGAGTTGTGAAGTTCCTATGTCCTGTAAGAGGAGTTGACTTTTGTATGGTTAGTCTGGTGGTGGCATACTTGTTGAGGATTGAGTCCCACAGTTGGAAAAGATGGATACACTTTCAACATGGTTGGAATCTCGGAAACATGAGATGTTGTAGTTGAGTGATGAGATGTTGTGTTGATTTCGAGTTGGTGTTAGATGTTGAGTGATGGGTACTCTGGAGTCGATTTGGGGACTCATTGAAGGAACTTCAGGAGTTGTGACCCCTTTTGATCGTGGACACGTGTGGAGGTGTTCAAGAGGAGAGAGAGAGTACTTGGTGACGCCATGTTTGGCATATGTCGCGAGTGTCATAGGAGTGTGTTAAGTCGAATTAAGGTAGGACGAATTTTGATGTCATGGTTGTGGACCATTGTGAGTTCCATTGTAGGATGACAGAAGGAAGATGATAAGGAGTGACTATAAGTGATCGATATGAGGTAATTGAAGAGAACCCTCAATTAAGACGTGTCTCGAGACGTGTTGTAGTCTTGATCAATTCGATCTGATGAGGTGGTCTAATCATTTGTGGGAATTAAAGGCGAAGTAATGAGATAGTAAGTGGGATCCACTTAGGAGAGAGTGGATAGGGATTGGATCGCTTTTGGCGTAGGATTGAGTGATTGTGGATCAAGAGAATCGTAAGATGACAAAATAGAGGTTGGATATGTTGGACATGTAGATGAGGAGTGTGGTTTGTTTTTGCATATGTATAGGTATATGGACATGGATCTGGGGCTGGGTTTGCCCTGTGTACGTAAATGAGATGTGATTGGATTTGATGTTCATTGGGAGACCTAGGAGACCAGAAGACTTAGAATGGACTTAAGTTGGTATTCTTCGAAAGACGTGTTGGGCCTGAAATGGTGATCGGCCTGATGTTGGACTCCAGATTTGAAGTGTGATTAGCTCGAGCCAGATGGTAGTCAGGGTGGAGATAAGGATTTTTTTTGTGCCCCGGGGATACACTGTGATGGTTGAAGGATGCACGATGATGTCGTCGGAAGTGATTGAGGATGTACTCTACGATCGCTGTGATTGAGGTATTCTTTAGGATTTTTTGTTGAGTGTGATCAGTGCATGTACCTGAGATAAGTATTAATGCTGGTATTAGTAGTTGGAACTATTTCGATGCGATTGGACGTGCATCGTGATGTTTTGGTAGAGGTGTTGGTGATCGGTTTGGTGTTGAGATATGTTGTTGGTTGTATCGATGATTAGAGTAGTTCCGATATGTAGTTCTGGTGTAATTAACAGGTGGAGATGTGGATTGGATCATGGTGATTCTGAGTAATCTTATCGGTTATGGTAGAATTAAGTGTGGTTGTGAGCTGGATGCACAGAGCCATGAGTAGCTGGTGGGGCCCTGGAATTGAGATGTGTGATCACGATTTAACAGGTCTGTGAGAGGTTCAGTTGCAGACAGGTAGTGTGGGACGTGGACGGTGTTCCCACAGGTTAGTTGTGTTGGTGGTTAGTGGAACCACTGGTGAGATGATGTGTTGAGTCATTGAGTTGTTCGGAGTGAGTGAGTACGTTATGACTCCGGTGAGGTCGACGCGGGTCACTGACGGAAGTAGTACGGACCGTTAACCTGATATTGATGAATAGAAGTACAGAGGCCGGTAGATGCCGTCGTGAGAATTGGTTTGCAAGGTGAGATTTGTGCTTGTTGACGGTAGACTCTCACGATGTACTGAGGCGTTGGTACGAGGTACACTTGACTCGAGAAGGAGTCGAGATTGATGTGACTGATAGCTATAGTGATTCGATTGATATTGACTGAGCCATGAGAGTCGGCTAGTGACTACGCCCAAACTACGCATTAAATTAAACATGTAATTCGAGTGTTATACAATTTAAACCCTTTTTGTGTAGATGTAATATTGATAAATAGGGATCGTTCTTAACCGGGGAAATTAGGGACATTAATAATGTGTTAGTGGGAGATGAATAAAAGAATAATGAATTAAAGAATTAAATAATCAAAGAATTAAATAATCAAAGAATTAACAATTTAAAGAATTAATTACTTAAAGAATAAAAGAATAGAGCATTAAAGAATAAAAGAATTAGAGAATTAACTAATCAAAGAATCAATAAATTAAAGAGTAAATGAATAAAGAAATCAAAGAATCAAAGAATAATAAACTAAAAGTATGAAAGAATAAAAGAATAAACAATAAGAAGAATCAAAGAATAAAAAAATTAAAAGAATTAAAGAATAAAAGAATAAAAGGGGGGGTTTTAAAAAGGTTTGTAATAAGTAAAAGCATAGATAAACTAATTTTACTTCTATTCTAATTCATGTACAAATGATCTTCTTAAAACACAAATCTTACCAACACTCTAATAATTGCAAATATTAAAACAATCACGAAATTTTACCTTAATTATCTTAATTACCTTCATACATTTTTCAATACTATAAATGCACCGACAGCGGACAACACTTACAATATGATTCACCTTTTGTTTTTGACTGAATGCGCCGACAGCGATCAACATTAAGTCTCTTCAATTCTATTTTAAATGCACCGACAGCGGATAAAACACTTAACATTGCATTGAAGTATAAAGCACTAAAATGTATAAAATAACTAAAATTCATAAAGTAAGATACATGTAGATTGCATTTAACACTTACAAATATTAGTAAGAAAAACCTCACATATATTGAACTATAATCAAAACCAATAACAAAAATGAGAGTTTGAGTAAATGGAGAGTAATTGTTACACTTTCGAGATGGATGAAAACAATGGATTGTTATTCATACGATTCTCCGACAGCGGACGGAACCTTATGAAGATGGAGGAAATAACCTTGGGAAATATGGACTCAAAACTCTAAACTTTGTATTGGAGATACTTTGCCAAAGTTTCTCTCAAAGAAGGCTCAAATGTGTGCCTCAAAGAAGGTGTGTTTCAACAAGCGAATTGAAACCCTATTTATAGGTGGAGAAAACTACCAAAAATAATATAAAAATACAATAAAAAATGTTAAATAATGGAATGATGAGTAATAAAGATTTGTGATGATGTTTAGAAGTGGTTTGAGTTGTAAAGTTGTAAAATTGGGTTGGAAAGTGGTTGGAAAGTGAGTGGAAATTGGGTGGAAGTTGAGTGGAAGCTGCTGGAAAAGAGTCCAGCAGAGAGCAGCTGAAAATCACTCCCAAATTCGGCCAGAAGCCACTGAAGAGGCGCTGTGGCAGTCGGCAGGCACCTGCTGAAGATGAAGGCTGAGGTTCAGCGCACGCGCGCCGAACGGTGACCCTGGAAGTCGGTGAGCGCGTGCCGAAACTGGTCTCTGGGCTGGGGCAATCAGATGCGCGCCTTGGGCCGCCTAATTTGGGCCAGATTGGGCTGCACACACTGGGCCTCCTGGGCTTTGCGCAGTGGACTGGGCTTCATTTTTTCTTTTCTTTTCGCTGGGCTGCACTGAACCACTGGGCCGGGCTGCTGGATTTTCATAATTGGGCTGCACAGATTTAATTAATTAATTAATTAAAACTAAATTAATTAATCCACCGAATTTCGTCCATATTTTATTCGTTATAATTCCGATCGAGACGATTCTTTCGCCAAAATACTCCAAATTACAAACTTTATTTATCTAAACATAAAAATCACAAAATAATTTATTTTATCAATTTATTTAATATTTTAATACTAAAAGTCAAGTATAAAGGGTATAAAATAATATAAAATAATGCTTATTTAACGTCCTATGAAATACCCCCACACTTAAACTTTGCTAGTCCCTAGCAAATACTAAAATCAAACTACGAATTCAAAACAAGTAAACCCTTAACTATTTGTCTCAATATTTTATTATTATCATGGCATAAAAGATTTTCACTTAAAACATTTAAGCATATGGAATTCAAGAGTTAATACATGGTGACAAAATGTTTCAACAAGTAAGATAATGAGTAAATATGGTGAAATGGCTCTTTGCATGAATAAAACAAGTATGATTCAACTCACAAGGATATGCACTCATAAGTTCACTCAATTTTGTAAGGGTTTGTGTTTGCACTCAAAATATGTGAGAAATACTCACATAATCGAAATGAAGTACTTTTGCAAAATCTCAAACAAACACCTCAAGATAAAAACAACACATACTTGCGCAAATGAACCAAAACCATAAGCTTACTCAAATGATTAACTCAACTAATCAAAATTTACCATCTTAAGGATCATAAGGTCTTTATAAAGGTTGTAATGGGGCTAAGATTCGAGGCAAGGAAAATATAGGACAAGTGGTGCTCAATTCGTTCCAAGACTCAATAGACTCCCAAAACGTATCATAGTTTCCCAACCTTAGTGCAATGATGTCAGTAATCCATCCTTTCGAACATAGGCCTAATTCCATCATGTTGGGCCTCATAATCATTTTTTGTGTCAGATTTACAAATGTAAGGGACTTAACTCAAACATTCATAATCAAACCTTATTACCTTGATAAAAACTCCAATATATCTTCTTTTTCTTTTTTTTTTCTTTTTTTTTTCATTTTTTTTTTCATATATCAAGGTAATAACATGTGTCAAAAATACAACAATGTTTGAGTAAGTAAATCCACAAAATACACCTAAAAGTCTTTCAATATCATTATTTTCTCTTTACACAATCATTATGTCTTCAACCGAGTCCTTGGAACAAAGGTAAAAGATGTCTATACTAAGTTCAAGTGTTTAGATAATCATGGTGATGAAAGAAAGGCTTAATGTGGGCTCAAAAGGGTTAAAACTAAGGGGGTCGCAACTTGTGCGCACAAAATAGGGAACATGGATGTTTGAATTTGTGGTGTTAACCCTAATGCCTTAATCATTTCCAAAATCAGAGAGTTTATTGACTTAAAAGCTTTGAAAATCACATTGAATATGTTCTAGTACTCTAGAGTTCATTAAAAACTATGGCAAGCCGTTATGAGGCATATGTATATCAATTTAAACAAAGAACTTATGAATCACTCATCAAAGATGTATATAAGTTCTAAAGCTCACATAAGGTTCAAATGATTCATACTTATCATATCATGCTCATTTATGTACCAATTTACATGCATTATCTTCAAGTTATAACACTTAATCACAAAATATTAACCAACAAATTCAAGTTGTAATGATCATCTTTATAGCCATAACATAATCATTTCCGTTCATTTATATCATTGACAAGTTAAAGGGCAACTTGATACTCGTAAAAACACTACGTTAAAACAAAAAGACTCAAGAAAACAATAATATTTTTTTTTTAAGGAAAGACTTAATAAAACAATTTCAATTGCACAAATAAGAAAAACTCGTAAAAATACTAAGTTAAAACAAAAAGAGTCAAAGCAGTAATTTTTTTTTCTATTTTTTTTTCGTAAGAAAGAAATAAAACAATTGCAAATTAAGAAAGACTTAACAATTTCAAATGCACAAATAAATTTGTAAACCATTCCCCCACACTTAAATTCTACATTGTCCTCAATGTAGGAAAATACGAAATAATTAAACATAGAATCAAAGTAAAGAAGATGATTTAAGAAAGTGAAGTAAGAAAGAAAAACATAAACAAAGTAAAAGAGAGTGAAGGGTTGAAAGAAAGCAAATCTGTGTTGATGACTCCTTCACACTCGAGAACACATTGGGTTGCCTCCCAACAAGCGATTGAAGTTTGACGTCCATCCAGCCTAGACCAAATTCTTTATCTGATGGGACGGAGAAGTACTCTGTCTGACTCCACATCGTGTCCTCCAATTGCCTCGATGTAAGGCTTCAATCGGTGGCCATTTACCTTGAACTCTTTTCCCGTTTCAATGCTTTTGATCTGTATGGCTCCATGGGCAAACACATTAGTAACAACAAAAGGACCTACCCATCTGGAGAATAATTTACCTGGGAAGAGTCTAAGTCGGGAATTGAACAACAAAACTTTCTGGCCAATGTCAAATGCTTTACTCTTGATCTGTTTGTCGTGAAATGCCTTAGCCTTTTCCTTGTAGATCAGAGTGTTTTCAAACGCATCATTTCTGATTTCCTCAAGCTCACTCAGCTGGAGCTTTCGATGCAGACCGGCGTCATCTAGCTTGATGTTGAACGTTTTGACGGCCCACCATGCTTTATGCTCTAGTTCCACCGGAAGGTGACATGCTTTACCGTACACCAACCTATAGGGAGACATTCCTATAGGTGTTTTGTATGCCGTCCTGTATGCCCAAAGTGCATCATCCAACCGTTGGCTCCAATCCTTACGATTAGGGCCCACAGTTCGCTCTAATATCTTCTTGATCTCTCTATTACTGACTTCCGCCATTCCACTCGTTTGAGGATGGTAAGGTGTAGAGACTCGATGAGTAACACCATACCGTTTCATTAAAGCTTCAATGGTCTTGTTGCAGAAATGACTTCCTCCATCACTTATTAGGACCCGCGGGATCCCAAACCTGGAAAGAATATTAGTTCTGAGGAAATCTGCAACAGTTTTAGAGTCATTAGTCCTGGTGGCCTTAGCTTCCACCCATTTTGATACATAATCAACAGCAAGTAAGATATAGAGATAACCATTAGATTGAGGAAACGGACCCATAAAATCAATACCCCAAACATCAAATATTTCAACAGTAAGAACATAATGTTGTGGCATTTCATCCCTTCGTCCTAAGTTTCCTGATCTCTGACATTTATCACAGGCTAAACAGAATGAATGTGCATCTCTAAAAAGTGTGAGCCAATATAGTCCAGATTCTAAGATTTTGAGTGCAGTTTTCCTAGATCCAAAGTGGCCTCCACAAGCATGGCTATGGAAGAACTCTAGGACTGACCTATGTTCAATATCAGGGACACATCTCCTAATCAATAAATCTGCACAGTGTTTCCACAAATAAGGTTCATCCCAAATATAGTGCCTAACATGCTTTTTAAGTTTATCTTTTTGTGCACGGGAGAGGGTGGTGGGCAACTGCTTGGTGACTAAATAATTGACAATATCAGCATACCAAGGAGTACCTCCCTCGATTCTGAAGAGTTGTTCGTCTGGAAACATCTCTTGAATCGCCACAGGATCTCGCTCATGTGCAATGCGACTCAAATGATCCGCCACCACGTTCTCTACGCCTTTCTTATCTTTAATCTCGATGTCAAACTCTTGAAGAAGAAGAATCCATCGGATCAGTCTTGGTTTCGCTTCTTTTTTGGCTAGGAGATACTTCAGTGCTGCATGATCAGTGTAAATAATGACTTTAGTTCGAAGTAGATAAGAGCGAAATTTATCTAAAGCAAATACAACAGCAAGCAACTCCTTTTCGGTAGTGGTGTAGTTCATCTGGGCATCATTCAAGGTTCTGGATGCATAGTAGATGGTGTAGGGCTTCTTATCCCGCCTTTGTCCGAGTACGGCTCCAACTGCAAAATCAGAGGCATCACACATTAGTTCAAAGGGTAAGGACCAATCAGGGGCACAAAGAATGGGGGCAGTGGTTAAGAAACTTTTAAGCTTCTCAAAAGCTTCCTGACAGTCTGCATCAAAGACGAAGGGTGTCTCTTTCTGAAGCAGTCGGCACAAGGGCCTTGCAATGTGGGAGAAGTCTTGGATAAATCTTCTGTAAAATCCTGCGTGACCAAGAAATGAACGGATTCCTCTCACCGAAGTGGGAGAGGGTAAGTGGCGCACAGTATCAACTTTAGATTTATCGACTTCAATTCCTCTTTCAGAGACAATATGGCCCAAGACTATCCCTTGTCTAACCATGAAATGGCATTTCTCCCAGTTAAGTACCAGATTAGTTTCGACACACCTTTGTAAGATAAGTGCTAAGTGTTCTAAGCATGCATCAAAACTATCCCCAAAGACACTGAAATCGTCCATAAATACTTCAATTATTTTTTCGACGTATTCAGAGAAAATAGAAAGCATGCATCTTTGGAAAGTACCTGGGACGTTACATAAACCGAAGGGCATTCTTCGGTAGGCAAAAGTGCCAAAAGGACAAGTGAAAGTTGTTTTGTCTTGGTCATTTTGAGCGATATAGATCTGATTGTATCCGGAATAACCATTAAGAAAGCAATAATAGGAGTGACCTGCTAACCTTTCAAGCATTTGATCAATGAAGGGCAAAGGAAAGTGATCCTTCCTAGTTGCTTTGTTTAGGCGTCGATAGTCGATGCAGAATCTGTATCCGGTCACTGTTCGCTGGGGCACTAGCTCTCCTTCACTGTTCGCAACAACTGTGACTCCACTTTTCTTTGGGACTACTTGGACTGGTGAGACCCATTTGCTGTCTGAAATTGGGTAGATGACACCACAGTCCAAGAGTTTGATGACCTCTTGTTTCACAACTTCCATCATCGGAGGATGGAGGCGACGTTGGGCTTCGCGAGAGGGCTTTGCATCATCTTCTAGTAAGATTCGATGCACACAGGTTGTAGGGCTGATTCCCTTGATATCTGACAGAGTCCATCCAATGGCTGTCTTGTACTTTGTCAAGACCTGTACCAGTCTATCTTCCTGTGACTCGGTTAGTGCAGAAGACACTATGACGGGCAGAGTGTCGTCCGAGCCAAGATAGGCATACTTCAGGTGGTCAGGCAAAACTTTGAGCTCGAGAACTGGGGCCTGAATCACTGAAGGAGGAGTGGCATTAGTACTAATTGGAAATGACGAGGGTACCTGATGATTCACCATTCTGGGGGTCTCATTTAGGGTCATGACTTCATCCCAAATTCGAGGTTCTAATTCGTAATCTGTATCCTCAACCAAGGCGTCCCCTGATTGCGTTAGGCCAACTCCTTTCTGGATTATCATGTTGAGTGTGTCTTCTCGAATTAAATCAAAATGTTTCTCTGCGAGAAAAGTGCACACGTCAACAGAAAAAGTAGTATGAGTTGCGGAACTAGGGTACCTCATGGCATCAAAAATGTTGAAGCCAATCTCCTCTCCGTCTACTTCCATAGTTAATGTTCCATTGAACACATCAATCTTTGTCTTGGCAGTTCTCATGAATGGTCTTCCCAACAGCATTAGTGGAGCTTGATTCGTAGGGGAATCCTCCATGTCTAGGACATAAAAGTCAGCTGGGAAGATGAGCTGGTTAACCTGCACAAGAACATCTTCTACGTATCCCTTAGGATACACATTAGAGCGATCGGCTAACTGAATGATAACATCGTCATGCTGTAATTTACCTAGACCTAGGGCAACATATAGTGAATATGGCATAACATTAATGGATGCTCCTAAGTCTAGCATGACTTTATCAAATGACTTGTTACCAATCACGCAGGGAACAGAAAAACTCCCTGGATCCTTCAACTTTGGGGGTAACCGACGCTGGATTACAGCAGAAACTGTTTCACTCACCATCACAACCTCCTTCTCCCTCGTCTGGCACCTTGGAGTGCATAACTCTTTCAGAAATTTTGCGTATTTCGGCACTTGTTTGATGCACTCGATCAAGGGCATGTTGATTTGCACCCTTTTGAAGATCTCCAAGATTTCCTCATCGGATTCATTCTTCTTAGATTTGGCAAGCCTACTTGGAAATGGTGCATGCACAAACGGGGAATTAGTAACAACCGAACTTGAAGGGATTGGGTTATTACCTTGTGTGTGGGTAGGTTGAACTGGCGGTTGTGTCGTGGTGGTCTTAGTTGCCA
Organism: Prinsepia uniflora; assembly: GCA_032719365.1. Classification (NCBI taxonomy): domain Eukaryota; kingdom Viridiplantae; phylum Streptophyta; class Magnoliopsida; order Rosales; family Rosaceae; genus Prinsepia; species Prinsepia uniflora. The sequence continues at coordinate 28,898,942 of CM064876.1, read as the reverse complement.
CCTTGTGCTTTTCAGCCTCAGAAACGGCTGGATCTGGTTCTATTTCTCCGAGCACTTTACCACTTCGAGTGATAATTGCATTGGCTTCAGGTCTTACATTTGGGTTGGGCGTAGGTTGAGGTGGAAGCACCCCGCTAGCTTGGATCTTACCCATGAAGTCCACGACCTTGCCTATTTGGCCCTTGAGATCAGCGATGTCTTTTTGTTGATTTTGCTGACCTGTGACAAGAGCCTGAGTTGACGCCATTAGTGTTTGCTGCCCTTGGGAAAGAGCAGCCAGCATTTTATCATAATCAGGATTAGAAGATGAAGAAGTATGATTATTTGCATGATTATGAGAAAAGTTAGAAAATGGGACCGGGGGCCTTGGTTGCCATGTGGGCCTTGGGAACTGGTCTGGGACACGGTTTGGCCCGGTCGACATGTGCTGAGGGTTTAGGACATTGTTCGGATCTCTCCAACTGTAACCTTGGGTCCTTGGCCCTCCTTGAAAGCCTCCAATGGCGTGTGCCATTTCAGTTCCGGAGTCTTCCTCCCTTGCAGTGTAGGGACATTGTTCCTCAAGATGGCCTTGAGAGCATATGGAACAAACTGGAGCTACCTGTTTCTTTAGTTCAAGCATATTTGAAAGCATAGAGGTGATCTTATCTAACTTAGAATCATTTATAGCATGGGAACTTACCTCATGTACCTTTCTAGAAATAGGATCGGCACCTTCGTATTGTGCATCATTGAGTGCACGGCTTTCAAGTAGTGCACGACCATCTACTAGGCTCCGAGCTAAGAAACTTCCATTAGCTGCAGCATCGAGCAGTCCTCTATCCCAACCTTTGAGTCCTTCATAAAAGTAGGTTAAAAATAGCCTTCTGTGATCCCGTGAGTAGGGCATGAAGCACAAAGTTCCTTAAACCTCTCATAGTACTGGCTGAAATTTTCATCATGTTCTTTCTGCTTGATTCCAGTGATCTCTTTTCTTAAGACCGTAATCTTTGAGGCAGGGAAGTACTTGGTAAGAAACTCCTGAACCAACTTCTCCCAAGAGTCAATATGATTGGGTGGGAGACTTAAAAGCCATACCCGTGCTCTTTCTTCCAAGGACAATGGGAAAGCTTTCAGCTTCATGATTTCCAAGTCCGCATCATCCGGACACATACTACTAATGATGAATTGGAACTCCGTTAAGTGTTTGTGTGGATCTTCATTTCTGATTCCACGGAACTTGGGTAGTTGATGAAGAACTCCACTCTTAAGCTCAATATCTTTCTTGTTGGTTCGAGGCTCGGGATACTGGATGCAGAAGTCTGTAGTGCCATTTGTGTTTGCACATGTCTGCTCCCGGATACTCAGGTTTCGTGCCATGGTTATCGGTGTTCCGAAAATCTGTTCTTCTTCTGAATTACTCTTCTCGCTTTTGGACTCACCGAATATTGGGGATGGAGGTTCGAACGAACTGGTTTGCTTAAGTCCGTCTCTGAATGTGGCGTTGCTTGGTGAGATGTCAAGTTGTCTTCTCAGCCGATCAAGCTTAGATTGATGAGCACGCATTCATAAGTTCGTACCTCTATGAAAACAAAACTCTAAGTTAGAAGGCAAGTATACACAAGAAGAGATAATAAGTGTAAGATAGTAGAGATTTGCATAAAGTATCACATAAATGGAAACCAGGATTAACAAAAAGTTACGTTAATGGAAAGAAAATGCACAAGTTCCAAATTCAAACTAATAATGCAATAAGTAGAGTTTTAGAGTGTCATGAATAACTTTCTCCTTCCGCTTCTCATAGTACTTTCCTGGGCGTACGGCCTGCGCGTACTGATAACCACCATTCCACCATTCAACATTAATCATGGCCAGTTGAGATAGATGTAACGCGAGAAGCAAGGATAATTTTAAGAGCACCCCGAGGCTAGCTTGGTATATACTCCATTGGTGTTCCCTTTCTTAATCCAAAACTTGTCACCAGTCATAACTCTCCTAGACACCATAATTAATCCAAATGACGACGTAGAGAATTACCAAACCCTAGTGTTTACAAACTCCGCCCCAACCTCATGTCCATAGATTCGAGTCTATGGTGTGTGGTGATGAAATCCACACATCATGAAGGGTTAAGGAGAAAGTAAATAAGAGGGGCACTACCTATTCCCGAAAGTAAGATTTTGAAGAAAAAGGGACTAAGTGATTCATGCAACTCTAAAACAATTAATAGGAAACAATACTTACACTTTAGGAAATTCAAAGATGAATAAAGTTTCATAAAAAAAATGTAAAATTTTTTTTTTAATTTTAATTTTTAATTTTAATTTTTAATTTTTTTTTAATTTTTTTATTTTTTTATTTATTCCGAATTTTCTTTTTTCATTTAAAATTTAAAGTTTAACAAGACATAAACAAATAATTGATTACATAAAAATAAAATAAGTGTAAACATAAAGTTAGTGGAACATAAAGGTTATGGAATAAAATTAAAAGAAAGTTAATGGAATAAAGTTAATGTAATATAATTAAAGTTAAGGGAATAAAGAAAAAGTGTGAATATTAAGTTAATGGAATTAAGTATAATGGAATAAATAAAAGTAAAAGTAAAGAAAAGTGAACATATAAAATATGCATTTATGAACAAGTATCAAATTTAATATGAACAAATATATATATAAAAAAAAATTATGAACATTTATGAACAAGTATAAATTAGAAATTAAGAAAAAGTAAAGTATGAGCATTATAAACAAAAATAATAAGAACAATAATAAGATGGATAAATAAAATATAAACAAGTAAGTAAATGTTATAAACAAATATAATATTAACAAAAGTAAAATTTATAAACAAGTATAATATGCACAATTTATATACATACACTTAACAAATTAAAATGATTTTCAATTTCCCCGGCAACGGCGCCAAAAATAGACAACGCCCAAACTACGCATTAAATTAAACATGTAATTCGAGTGTTATACAATTTAAACCCTTTTTGTGTAGATGTAGTATTGATAAATAGGGATCGTTCTTAACCGGGGAAATTAGGGACATTAATAATGTGTTAGTGGGAGATGAATAAAAGAATAATGAATTAAAGAATTAAATAATCAAAGAATTAAATAATCAAAGAATTAACAATTTAAAGAATTAATTACTTAAAGAATAAAAGAATAGAGCATTAAAGAATAAAAGAATTAGAGAATTAACTAATCAAAGAATCAATAAATTAAAGAGTAAAGGAATAAAGAAATCAAAGAATCAAAGAATAATAAACTAAAAGTATGAAAGAATAAAAGAATAAACAATAAGAAGAATCAAAGAATAAAAGAATTAAAAGAATTAAAGAATAAAAGAATAAAAGGGGGGGTTTTAAAAAGGTTTGTAATAAGTAAAAGTATAGATAAACTAATTTTACTTCTATTCTAATTCATGTACAAATGATCTTCTTAAAACACAAATCTTACCAACACTCTAATAATTGCAAATATTAAAACAATCACGAAATTTTACCTTAATTATCTTAATTACCTTCATACATTTTTCAATACTATAAATGCACCGACAGCGGACAACACTTACAATATGATTCACCTTTTGTTTTTGACTGAATGCGCCGACAGCGATCAACATTAAGTCTCTTCAATTCTATTTTAAATGCACCGACAGCGGATAAAACACTTAACATTGCATTGAAGTATAAAGCACTAAAATGTATAAAATAACTAAAATTCATAAAGTAAGACACATGTAGATTGCATTTAACACTTACAAATATTAGTAAGAAAAACCTCACATATATTGAACTATAATCAAAACCAATAACAAAAATGAGAGTTTGAGTAAATGGAGAGTAATTGTTACACTTTCGAGATGGATGAAAACAATGGATTGTTATTCATACGATTCTCCGACAGCGGACGGAACCTTATGAAGATGGAGGAAATAACCTTGGGAAATATGGACTCAAAACTCTAAACTTTGTATTGGAGATACTTTGCCAAAGTTTCTCTCAAAGAAGGCTCAAATGTGTGCCTCAAAGAAGGTGTGTTTCAACAAGTGAATTGAAACCCTATTTATAGGTGGAGAAAGCTACCAAAAATAATATAAAAATACAATAAAAAATGTTAAATAATGGAATGATGATTAATAAAGATTTGTGATGATGTTTAGAAGTGGTTTGAGTTGTAAAGTTGTAAAATTGGGTTGGAAAGTGGTTGGAAAGTGAGTGGAAATTGGGTGGAAGTTGAGTGGAAGCTGCTGGAAAAGAGTCCAGCAGAGAGCAGCTGAAAATCACTCCCAAATTCGGCCAGAAGCCACTGAAGAGGCGCTGTGGCAGTCGGCAGGCGCCTGCTGAAGATGAAGGCTGAGGTTCAGCGCACGCGCGCCGAACGGTGACCCTGGAAGTCGGTGAGCGCGCGCCGAAACTGGTCTCTAGGCTGGGGCAATCAGATGCGCGCCTTGGGCCGCCTAATTTGGGCCAGATTGGGCTGCACACACTGGGCCTGCTGGGCTTTGCGCAGTGTACTGGGCTTCATTTTTTCTTTTCTTTTCGCTGGGCTGCACTGAACCACTGGGCCGGGCTGCTGGATTTTCATAATTGGGCTGCACAGATTTAATTAATTAATTAATTAAAACTAAATTAATTAATCCACCGAATTTCGTCCATATTTTATTCCTTATAATTCCGATCGAGACGATTCTTTCGCCAAAATACTCCAAATTACAAACTTTATTTATCTAAACATAAAAATCACAAAATAATTTTTTTTATCAATTTATTTAATATTTTAATACTAAAAGTCAAGTATAAAGGGTATAAAATAATATAAAATAATGCTTATTTAACGTCCTATCAGCTGGTGCGATGTTTGAGGTACCTCGGGACTGAGTTAGACACGAGTTGGAAATGTGTTAAGACTTCGAGGAGAAATAAGTGATCGCTAGATGGAATGGAAGTTGGTATGAGTTGATTCGCCTAGCAGAGATATGGTGATACTTTTGGTGATGGATGATTACGTGCTAGGAGAAAATCGGGATTGGTAGGTAATGTACCTCGGGTAGGAGACCCCAAGTGTGAGATAAATTGGATTCCCCTAGTGGGTTGCGGACGTACAAGATTTGGAATTTTGAGGACAGAATTCTTTTAAGGGGGGAGATTGTAATGACCCGTCCCGAATTTCGGGATTAGGTTAGGAATTAATGGCGGATTAGTGAGATTAATCGGTAATTCTTTAGGTGATTTCGGACGGACGGTGCGAAATGACAGTTTTGCCCTTAGAATGGGCAAACTGTTGACTTTTAATCGAGCTATCAAACGGACTTTGGCCGATGACTGTGATGTAGTTTGGGACGTCACGAGTTCGTAGAGAGGTGGCACGTCCGATTCCGACGTTCGAGGAAGAAGTTATGAGGTTCGAAAGTTGAAGGGCATTTTGGTAATTTGGCACAAAAGGGCATTTTTGGTCATTTGGCTGCATTGGGAGCTGTGCCCAATGGACTTAGGACACCTGGTTATCTTGGGATTTGTGCCCACTAGATTTAGGACACTTTTCCTTTACTGGAAGGCTGTGGAACCTTTGTTAACCGCCTCATAATTATGTTAAGTGTATGCACGGTTTGGAAAGAAAAGAAAAACAGAGTGTGTGAACCATGAGAAACCATCGCTACAAACTTCTTGATCTTCATTATTTTTCTGTAACCTGTGAAGGGAACTGAGGGTGAATGATGAGGGGATTGTGGTGGTGGTGCCACGAGGGCCGTTGTGGACGGTGGCCTCGAACCCGTGAGACCAAACAGAGGACATCGGGGATCCAGGTCTAAAATCTCAATTTTGAGGCCATAGATAGATATATAATGAGGAGACGAACTTGTAGAACTTGGAATGGTCGAAAACGAAGTTGAAATGGGGGAGTTAGGGTGTTGAACCGAGATCGCCGGTATGATTGGACAGGGCCGGTCTAAACCGATCTGGACCGGTCTGATCAAAGGTTGAAGATAATGAATAGTACCAGTACGTGGCTCCCACGCGCAGCCCCTTTGGGCGCTTAGCACTGTTCTTTGGGAAGTGTTCAACACGACTTTTAATGTAATCGATATATCGAAAATTTTGGGACTGGTTTCGAGTCGATCAGACATCGTTTCGATAGGATTCGGGATGTCCGAAGGTTTAAAGGCTAGGTTAAAAATAGTTAAAAATTCGAAAAAATTACGGGACTTTAGTAGAAGCATAATGAAGTAGCTAGTGACCTTAGTACGTGATATGGACAGGTTCAAGAAGTCTGGTGATAGTGGATTAGCCGGGAACGGAGTATTGTACGTGTATCAAGGTGGCAACGGGAATGGTCTGTGAGTGGATTTTGCTTTCCAAATTGTGATGCATGCATAAATATTTTATATTTTTTCTATACGTGATTTCTATGTTTATGCTTATGATCTTTATGAATTACGATTTTGCACGTATTTCGAGATATTTATGTAATTGCACGTTTTACGAGATAAGCTTTTATGTTATGATTTGATAATGGTTTCGATACTATGATTTTGGGATTTGAATTATGATTTGATTTTAATGGCTTATGAATGGATTTGGAAAAGTGATTTCGGTAAACATGTGTAACGACCCGTCCCGAATATCGGGATTTAATAATATTTAATTACGATTTACTAATCTGGGATTAGTTGGGCGATTTCGGACGAATTGTGCAAAATGACCGTTTTGCCCCTGGGTGTGGGCAAAACGTTGACTTTTAATTCGGATGGTCAAATGGACTTTGACCGATGACCGTGACGTAGTTCGGGACGTCACGAGTTCATAGACAGGTGGCACGTTCGATTCCGAGGTTCGTGGTGAAAGTTACGATGAACGGAAGTTCAAGGGAATTTTCGTAATTTGGACGAAAGAAGGGGAAATGTTGACTTTTTTACCGGGATGTCCGATGGCTGGGGGCCAAGGACCGTTACAGAGGTTTCGTCGATGCGAATCCAACGACAGGCGGCACGCCGAAATCGGACCTCGTACGAGGAAGTTATGGTCTGAAACGTGAAATCGGGGAAGTTACGTCTCGGTAACTGTGTTGATTATTTTATTCTGAAATGGTGGTTGGAGGGCACTTGGATGAGTGACAAGTGTCACTCATCCGACGGCTAGATTGGATCTTGATCCACTAATCATAAACTATATACTAAAGCTCCAGTATGTAATTATTTAGAATTAAAATCCCTGCTTTTGATCTGAACCATCCATCTAACTCCCCAGATTGCATCACAGCCGTCCATCTCATCTCTCCCTTCTATTTCTGATCAGTCCTCAACCGTGTACACCCAAAACTTCAAATTTCTTCTACCCTTAATCCCCTCCCTATCCACTGAAATTGTGAACGAAAATTGGAGAGAATTGAATTTGATTCAACCTGGGATTACACGGGGGATTGACTGAGTGAGGGAGACTGAGAAATCGAAAAATTTTGTTTTTGGGAGGGAAATTCGAAATGGATGATTTGAGCCGTGAGGATTGAAATTGTTGATTCAGTTCGACTTCTGGGATCAAAACGATCAGTTTTGCAGCAAGAACGACGGGAAACCGTGTCGGATTGAGAGAGAACGGAGCTTCCATGGCAGCTTCATTTCGAGCTTGAGTTCAGTAGGTTAGAGGTATTAATTCATCAAATTGATTTTGCGAAAACATCCATTACACTCTCACGATGCTTACTCTATGAATTAATTTGGAAATCAGGGACGGAATCGGTGAACCCGAATTAGAAACCCGTCAAGGATCGATCGAGAGTCGTGAGGATTTGGACCCTAAATTGTGTAATTCGATTTACAGAACTTAAATGGTGATTGATTACAAGGGATCATTTGAAAGAATGGATGGATTTGATGTCGAATTGGGAGTAATTGGATCGGGTCTGTTCGCGGGTTTTTCAACCCGTTTTACAGACAAACGGGTGAGAGGGATGATTGTGCGGGTACTGTAGCTGGCGCGTGGCTTCCACGCGCAGCTGCTTGTGGTGGCGCGTGGGGGCGCGTGAGTGCGAATCCCGAGGTATGATCAACATGACTTTTGTCCTATACAATGTAACGAACATTTTGGGATTGGTTTCGTTTCGATCGGACACCGTCTCGATATTGTTCGGGATGTCCGAAAGTTTTAAATCCAATTTAAAAATACTTAAAAATTCGGGAAAATTACGGGACTTGAATAGGATGTTAATGATGAGGTTAGTAATCCCCTAATGTGATTTGAACAGGATTGGGAGTCCCGGTGATAGTGGTGTGGCCCGGGAAGGCCTATGGCACGCGTATCGAGGCGCTCGGTTAAACGGTCTGTGAGTGGACATTGGTTTCATAAATTCGATGCATGCATAACTATTTTATGATTGTTATAATTATGATTAAATGATTTACTTTGGATATCGGTGAATTTAAAATGATTTCACGTATTTGCACGTAAACCGAGGTTTTCTGGATTTGCACCGATTTCCATAAAATGTGGTTGGATATGATTTCATGAAATGGTTACGAACTTGAATAATGTAAAATCGGGCCAGGGGCCCAGTTGAGCTATGAAATCGGGCCAGGGGCCCAGTTAACATGTGGATCGGGCCAGGGGCCCAGTTAACTTGTGAAATCGGGCCAGGGGCCCAGTTAATTTCCACATACGATTGCGGGTCGGGGACCCTAAAATGGAATTGAATAAATGTTTTCTGGTTTACATTTTATATATGTTCACATGCTGGAATCAATAAATGGTTTTGATGATATTTCGGTTATGGCACGTTTCACGGTATTTGGGCATGAGACCCGTTTGATGAAACGTAACGATTGGTTCGGATTTTACCTATGTATACCTATATGTTTTGCATGTGGATATCAATAAAATGTATTTAGTACTGCACTGTATAAATCCTTCCATATTATATTGTCTCCTCCGGATGAGGTACCCCGGAGAGGTCACGGACGTCTAGTACGTCCAGCGTCTCTGACGCTAAGCATCGGGGATGCTGTACCCGAACGGGGTTCGGGGATTGAACTCGGAAATTGAGACCCGAGTGGCACGCGTAGCCTTGTGATTGTGACCTTATTGACGTCAGGGACGTCAGACATCAGGGACGTCAGACATCAGGGATGTCGGATTGGAGTGTATAGTGCAGTGGCTAAAATTATGGTCATGGTTTATATTATATGCCTTATGGTTCATATTACTGGATTTATGAAATAACTCTTGGATTGACTTTTGGAAATTGAAACTATGCTTGGTTTCCGGGCTAAGGCCCTAATGGTTATTTCTAAATAAATATGGGATTATTGGTTTTCGGTGCATGCATATGACTTTACTGAGGGGCATAAATGTCTTATAAATGTTTTTTAACAGACTTATTTATTTTCGTCCACTCACAGCTTTTGTTTTAATGCCCTTCAGGTTGATTCCGGATACGACTGCAGCAGAGACTTGAGCATCGCACACCTCCTCCATCGATCCTTACGCACTCTGGAAGCCCGTTTGGGCAATGGCAATCGGTTATCCCTTGTCTGACGCCTCTTGTCAGACGGGAGCACGTCACATTCCATGGTAATCCCGGGGGGATTGGGATGGGTCGTGTCAACATTATTCTGGATTTGGATTCGTAATGAAGATTTCGGATTCGGATTGGGATTCAGAATGATGATTTCGAGTTCGGATTTGGAAATGGATTTATGGATTTGGGTTTGATAAAATGGTTTTGGATTGGATTTTCTAGATCTGGTATTGGGTTTAAAGATCCGGATATGATATGTGACGGGGGCGGGCCCGGATATGTGATTTTGGGTTTAAAGACCCGGATTGAGTTTAAAGACTCGGATATTGTGATTTCTCCCGTAGGCCTATTGAGTTTAAATATTAGGGAGTTTAAGGACTCATATTGATATTGAGGCCTGTTGAGTTTAAAAACTCGGATATATTGAGTTTAAAAACTCGGATAGATCCAGCAGGTTCGATTGGTTGAAATGGATCTCAATTGGGTTTTCCAATGTGTTTTGGATTTCTGTGCTATAGTGATGGTTTTTGAATAATGATGGTTTCCAAATTGTTTTCAGACGTTTTGGGCTATGACCCGGATGACATATATTTTTATGGTTTTGGGCTGAGGCCCGGGATTTGAGAAAAAAGAAATGATTTCTGGTTTTCGTAAACGGTTTCTATTATCTCGGACATGAAATGGTTTTTGAATGCATGCATTGGTTTTACATGGAGGGTATAAATGTCTTTTCTTATGAAATGTCTTATTAACTTATTATTTATTTTTGTTCACTCACAGTCTTTTATGTTTTTTGATACCCTCAAGGTTGTTGATGTGGTGCAGGCTGTTGTTAGTGAGACGTAGACATCATACACGCGATCGACAGTGACGCTGCGAAATCTGGTTAACAGAAGTTGGTATTTGGTACGTTGTCTTTGGTATCCCTTGTCTGCCACACTGTAAGGAAGTGAGTGCTCCCTCGAAAGGAGCCGAACGGAACTTGCGTGTTCCACGGGGGTTGACCGAGTGTTCAGCCTTCGTGTCGCACGTGAGTTAGACGGGAATATAACTTATCCGTTAATCCCGAGGGAATGGGGGTGGGTCTTGTCAATACATGGCGACACACACTCACCAATACAACACGAATTAAAAGGAAATAAGCACAGGTGCCACCATCACACTATCTCATAGTGTGAAAGTACCAAATTGCTCGTTAAACTATAATTACCAAAATGCCCCTACTCTTTTTAGACTTGTAGTGAGCTCATTTGAGCTCCAATTTTGGCATGCCGCATGTCTATGAACTCAGGATCCCGAGACGTATGCAACGGTATCCATGAAAATTTCACATAATAATTCGAGTAAAGTGTAAAATTTTGACTACACAAGGGCAAAATGGTCATTTCCTTTCAAATTTTCCCAATTTACCTTTTATTTGAAATTTCGGCCCATTACAAGGAGAGTTCCTAGACGACCATAGCTCTGGGTAATTTTTCTTTGTATATTTCCCTAGAAGCTAAAGGTAGGGGTGTTTTAGACGATTGGTGCTCGAGGTACTAGCCTATATGTAGTACTGTTGTTCATTGTGATTGATACATGCGACGTTGATGGATTGCACTTGATTGTGACATTTTTGTCAATGTGTTGTGACATGATTTGATGATCATGGTTTTCATGAAATATGGGCCATGGATGGTTTTCTGATATTCTATATCTTGTGGTACCACGAGTTATGACTGGTTTGATTGATGTGCAATCTGATTGTTTGGTTATTTACGTTTTATACTATGCATGCATGTTTTAGGAATTGGAGGGTAGATGTTATTTAATTTCTCAAATATTTTTTTTTAATATTGATTGTTGTCCACTCACACTTTTCGTATTTTTGGTGACCCTTCCAACATGTTGCGCGAAGGTCGGGGTTGAATGTGAAACAGAAGCATATGTAGAAGGTCAATATGCATATCCCTTGTGTGACGAGAAGGTATCCTTAGGTTGTTGCTAGACGGGAGCAAGATCGGACGTGATTATTAAGGTATCTTTGAGGCATCTCCAGTCAGAGGCAAACCACAAAAGGCTCATGTATTGCAATCAAAATCATAAGAAAGTATACATATAACATGTTTGGTTCGTTACTTCCTAGATTGTTGCTTAAGGTAGTTTCTAGTCTACTACCAATGAGCAGTGCATCATTAAGAGTCTAAAACTTGTTATAATCTCATCGATTTTGGTCTAAAAAGATCACACATCCTGAATATCAAAACTTCTGTGATATACATTCAATAATTAAGGTACTTGGCCAAGATATCTGTACACAAAGTGACTCTAATTATCTTCACATCACAATTCACGATTGCAACAACCATGTCGAACACCAAAGTGTTCCATTCAGCACCAAATCCAAAAAAAAAAAAAAAAAAAAAAAAAAAAAAAAAAAAAAAACACAACTAACATACAAGCAAGTAATCAAGTAGAAACTATTTGGTTGACAATTTACCTCGAATCATAAGCTGAGCTGACTCAATAGCTGCATAGTTATGAGTTATGTACATGTTACCAAATTCCAATTAACCATAAACTAAAAGTATAAAATATCACAAGTGCAAACACACATAAACAAAAATTAGAATTTGACCCAACATATACATACATGGCTTAATCAAAGCTGCCATTAATCCCAAAAATCACAATACCCAAAAATCACTGAAAGAAACTCATAAGAAATTCTCAAATCTAAAACCAACTCATCGAGAAGAAACAAAACATATCAATGAATCAAAATAAAAGATTAGCAATCTCAACATCGATCAACATCAAGGGATATTAATCACAAGGTCGAATCCAAACCGAATTAAAAGAAAAGATTAGATATATGCCTCCTCAGGTAAATTTGATGAGGCAGCAAAACGTAGTAGTAGTACTAGCAGCACTCTTAACACTCTCAGTCTTAGAGGCAATCAATATCTTCTTGGTGACGCGTGAGTCATGAGTCGTGAGAGGCTAAGAGCCTAAAGGAGAAGGAAGAAGATGGTGAGGGTACAAACCCTAGAAACGGCACCGTGAGTCGTGAGGCTGGGTCTGGGTCTAGAACTCTGGGAGAGGCGCGAGTCGTGAGAGCCGAGAGGCAAAGGAAGAAGACGGTGAGGGAATGAAACCCTATGAACGTAGTCGTGAATTGTGAGGCTAGGTCTGGGTCTGGGTCTTTGGGAGAGGCGTGAGGTGAGTTGTGACCATTAGAGGCTAAGGAAGAAGACGGTGAGAGAATGAAACTCGAGAAACGACACCATGAATCGTGAGGTTAGGTCTGGGTCTAGGAATGCGGTTGACTATCAAAGAAAGAAGATAGTGAGGAAGAAAATGGTGCCGACTGGTCGAATGAGGTCGAACTCTAAGTCGAACGGGAAGGTATTCGAGTCTAGGTTTTTTTTTAAACGACGTCTTTTTCGTAAATTGGTATAATCCGGTTTGCTTATGTTATTTTCTGTCCCATTTTTCTTGCTTAGTTGGTTCAATTCGATTTTTCGGTGCTGGTAGATTAAAAAAATGAAATCGAACCAGTTCAATTTCGATTCGGTTCGATTTTACTTCTTGAATAGTGATTTTATTGTAGTTCGTTTAATTTTCGATACAGCTCGGTATGGTTCGGTTATTCAGTCGATTTTTTCTAACCGATTAACACCCTTAATTGAGTCGACACAATTATGTATGATAATAGTAAAAATTAATAAGACTATATTTAACTTCAAAAATGTCCAAATAAACCTTAATTGGCTATATATATAACTAGCAATGTTCATTATGTTTCAAATGCCGCAAGGTTATTTTGTTGTTTTTGGGCAAATTTTGAGTTGAATCAAATTTGAAAAGTTTGATGGAGATGTTTTGAGAGCTTTCAAACATATTTGAACTTCTTCTTTTAAAATATAGGGAGCATGTATTTTAGCAATATTAAAAATTAGATAACATCATTGAATTTAAATCAATTTGACCAAATATAGAGTATGCCAAAGATGCGTGTAGTTTTTATCTCAATAGTTAATACCTTCAATTTAATTGATTTTTGCATGAATGATCAAACAAAACTATTAATAAAATTGTCATAGTAAACTGTCAATCAAGTTGCAACAAACAGGTGTTTAAATATTTATAATTGATTGGTTTTTTTCCATGAATGATAAAACATTAAAATTTGAACCAGTCTGATTATAACATATGTATAAGAATAATTTATTAAATTCAAACAATGGAACGAGATGATTTTCTCGTGAATAGAACACATATTTTTCTTTTTGTAACAGTAAGTTTTTTTTTTTTTTTGTATGTGGTCATAAATAGATGGATAATAAGAAATCAAAATACTAATAATATAAACATGTTACAAATCCAAATATGTGAAAATTACACATTTACCTAATAAAGTAATTGTGTATGTATAAATACCTCATGCTTGTATCAATATTCGACTTATTCCTCATTGTTCTACTACATTCATTATCACAATGATGCTTCGATGTCACTTGATTCAAATCATTCCTGGCTTTCTTTTACATTTACTATGACAATGATACTTTACAAGAAGAACACGAAACGACCATGTGAGTTGAAACTTGAAAGGGAAACCGTGCCGTATGTGTTTGGAATTGAATCCCCAAGGTGGTTGATGGTGCAATAGATGGAGGCCCAAGAGCAGATACAAAAGCCCAAAAGGCAACACATTGCCGAAAGTGAGGCCCTACAAGAAATCAAATGAAATTCTTCAATTTTTAGGAAAAGAATTTCAACCATTGAATGGTTATGGTAAATCATATTTATTTTGAAAAAAGTAAAAGAAAAAGATTATAGTAAAAGTAAATTATCTATGTCATTTCCTAAATTCGTCTGAAGTAATATCAATTTAAATAAATTAGGTAAGGGAGGAAGTTAGCAAAATTAAACAAGATTTGAATGGGAATAGGAACGTGTACAAATGTACCAAATCTGCTAAGACTCTCAACTTGATGCAATGTATTTTACCAATTGACTGAAGACTTTGATTTTTGGAAACATATGAAAATTTTGGAATATTATTATCAAACATTAGACCGAAACATGTTCTTCTTACCGCACGCTTTTAACAATATATAGTCACTACACCAAAAAATGACTTTTTCACTTTTAGGACGCGCAAATTAGGGTGTAAAAAAATATGTGCTCTAAAAGGGTACTTTTTACGGTGTATATTTTTGCACGTCCTAAAAGAGGTTATTCTTAAACTATTTAGGATGCACATTATTTATTTGCCTTCTTTTATAGCTTAATCAGTGCGTACTTTGAATGTGTACCCTACAATATATGATTTATTAGACATGCAATACGTGGCTTTAAAGAATGACCTTTTAAGGCACTCTTTTGCACGCACTTAAAACAAAAGAAATTTTTGCTACCCCAAAACTTTCCGTTGCCGCACTCAAATTGCTAAAGCACCAAGGCTCAGCCTCCCCCCTTGCTCGCAGCTGCCTTGATCGATGCGCAGAAGCTTCAGCCAAACAGCCAAACAGCCAAACATATCATTGATCGATCTTCCTCCTTCTTCCTTTGCCGCTCGCTGGATTTAAACCTAATCAAAATTTTCCTCTCTATCTTCTCGGTATTCTCTCCCTAATTTCCCCAGCTCGGCAGCAGCACCTTCCTCTCCAACCTTTCAATTTTCCATCTCCAGCGACATCCTACTCCGAATTCTCGTCTCCCTTGTCGTATCGTACGAGTAAGTGGTTTTGGGATTTTAATTTTGGTTTCTAATTTTTAATTTATGTGTTTAGGTTAATTTCTTTAGGATTTTTGATTCAATTTCGTTGGGTTTGACATTTTAAGATTGCTTTCAGATTTTTCTACTGCGTGTGAGTTGTATGATATTCTTAAATTCTCTGAGTAGAAATTGTTGTCTCAAATTAGTTGAGTGAAGTAGATTCAACAGCAAAGTATGCTACAAAAATTGGGGTTTTATATTGTTTTCGAATTGGTATAGCTCTGTCTTATGGTTGGGAATCGGCTGCTGCACAAGTTTTGGAAAAATTGCGAGGTATGGCTGAATAGGCCCAGAAGTTCTAGCTTCTTAGTATAGAAACTGCAGTTTGCCCCACTAAGGGTTTTTTTTTTTTTAAACCTACAGTGAAGTCAGATCAAAGGAATGATTTTGTAAAAACCTTCGTCATGTGCAGTGGAAGAAGGAAAAATGCTAATGCATTCTCTGTGTGTGAGCACATCTCTACATTTGCACAAATTGGAATAATAATAACTATAAAATTAAAATTTGTATTTGTTCGTTTCCCTTTGTGTTGTTCTCTAAATGAAACCAAGTCTGCGACCGAGAAAGAGAGAGAGAGATTAGGAAAATTGATTTTTATTAGGAGATTCTTAGCAGAGAAATAAGGGAAAATGCTAATGCATTCTCAAGTTTCCAGAAAAGTGTATACAGATAGAAGGTCAGCTTTCAACAGTTTCTCTTTTGTGAATTGTTAATAGGGGTATTATCTGATAATCCAAGAGATGATATGTATTTTTGTGGTTTAGATAAGAACTAGAAGTCCACTGTAGTAAATTATTGGCAAACCAAGGATAAATTAGTGGTAAAAATATATTGACACGACTCATTTCAATCCCCCCGAGATTAACGCGGGATGTGCCATACTCCTGTCTGACACGAAGTGTCAGACAAGGGATAACTCAAATCTCGGTCCGTTAGGGCTTCCAGAGTGCGCTAGGATTAGAAGAGGAGTGTAATGTCTCAGTCTCTGCTACAGTCCGCATCCGCAATCAACTTGAAGGGCATTAAAAACAACAAAGCTGTGAGTGGACGAAAATCAGTTGTTTAATAAAACTCATTTCATAAGAAGACATTTATGTCCTTCACTAAAAAGTATGCATGCATTCGAAAACCAGTAATCAAATCATTTACTTAAATAACTCATTAGGGTCTTAGCTCAAAACCGTAAATCCAAACAGATGTGGGAACTCAGCCCAAAACCATAGAATACCAAAATCCGTAAATCCAGATCCAAGTGGGCCACTGCTCAAATCCATAAACACAAATTCGTAAGCACAAAATAACATTTCATAAATCCAATAACTCATGTTCACCAATTACCATATAACCAATCATCGACATCCCTGATGCCTGACATCCCCGATGTCACAATCAGAACTGTCACGGTTTCCAAAGCAACGCCCACTACTCGGGGTCTCAAGTCCCAAGTCTCCCTATGATCCACCCAGGTCAATGTCCGCAGATCAATGACCCTCCCTGGGGGTTATCATCCATAAATGCCCTCCTAAACGGGAGCCACCCCACGGGGACAGTCCCTCTTAGGTAGTGCGCTGTGACTACTCCAGGGTCCACCCAAATTAATGTCCGCAGATCAATGACCCTCCCTAGAGGAGACAATCCAAACATAAGGATGTTATATGAAAAACACTTCGTAAATCATCTTAAACCGTTCGAAGGGTCTATGCCCGAGATTTCCATAAAACCATAATAAACCATAATTGGGTCTTATGCTCGAAGTATAACTTTCATAAACCGTTTTCACAATTCCAATTTCCAAATTCAAGAGACTCAGCCCGAAATTCCATTTCACAAACCAACTGGGCCCCAAGCCCAATCATGTAAACCAACTGGGCCTCCAGCTCGATACCTTATTAAATTAAATGGACCCCAAGTTCGATAGTTCGTATATCAAATGGGTCTCAAGCCCGGTTTCATATTTCCAAATCCGAAATCAGTTCATCAATCCATTATTGACATACAAGCACGTATAAACACAATATAAAATCGTAAACCTCGAAATACGTTCAAATATGTAAATCACCAATACCACAATCATCATCATAGAAATCTCATATGTAAAACATATAAAACAGTTATGCATGCATCACAGTTTAGAAAACAAAGTCCACTCACATACCGTCCTACGCTATTGTCTCGATATGCTTGTCATACGCCCTTCAGAGCCACAACACTATCACCGGGACTTCCAAACCTGTTCAAACCATACTAGAGGGTTACTAACTACTTCATTAACCTCTCATTAAACTTCCTAATTTTTCGGGATTTTCAAACGTATTTAAACTCGATCATAAACCTTCGGACATTCTGAACTATATCAAAACGATATTCGATCGACTCAAAACCAGTCCCAAAATATTCGTTACATTGAAAGGATGATTTCATATGTTGATTGTATGTCCCAGAAGTGCCCACGCACCCCCACGCGCTGTTGCAATCGGCTGCGCGTGAAGCCCACGCGCCGGGTACTGTTCATCGTCACCCTTTAGCGAACCTGGTCTGAACCAGTTCACTAGTTTTCGGTTCAACTGGACCGGCGAGGCCGGTCCTCAGCCGTTCCTACATCTTTTTTAATCCTTTCAAAACGTGTTCCAAACAATAGAAATGATCAACCACTACCAAAAACTAATATTCGAATTTTTGAACCAAGCTTACCTCCTCTGTTTTCTCTGGCCCATCGAAAGGATGATTTCATATGTTGATTGTATGTCCCAGAAGTGCCCACGCACCCCCACGCGTCGTCGCAATCGGCTACGCGTGAAGCCCACGCACCGGGTACTGTTCATCGTCACCCTCTAGCAAACCCGGTCTGAACCAGTTCACTGGTTTTCGGTTCAACTGGACCGGCGAGGCCGGTTCTCAGCCGTTCCTACATCTTTTTCAACCTTTTCAAAACGTGTTCCAAACAATAGAAATGATCAACCACTACCAAAAACTAATATTCGAATTTTTGAACCAAGCTTACCTCTTCGGTTTTCTTTGGCCACCGTCCACGATGGTCGACGCCGGCAGCACCACCATCATCGCCGCACCTCAGACTCTTTTTTTCATTCACACACTAAACACTAATGGTGAGGTTTGGAGGGGCTAGTGTTTAGGGGGGTTCACGGTTTAGAAGAAAAGAAAAACAATGAAGAAGATGAAGATAAAAGCACGGGAGAGAAGAGAGAGAAATGAGGAGGGAAAATAATAAAATAAATAAAAATAATATTATTTTAATATTAAGCTATCCAATCACACTTAGATCCACAATTTAGGGGCAAGCACTAATGGGATGAGTGACAAGTGTCACTCATATAAGGGTCCCACATTAATTAATTAGCAATCAGATTTTAATTAATATTTAATTCGAATCCCGAGACATAAGTTCCCGATTTTGGTCTCGTGACCATAACTTCTCCATTCGACGTTCGATTTTGACGTGTCGCCTGTCTACGTACTCGTAACGTCTCGATCTACGTAACAGTCATTGGTCCTCGTATATATGACTCCCAGAGTCAAAATTCAACATTTTGTCCAAATCCAAGGGCAAAATAGTCATTTTACACCGTCCGTCCGATTTTTCTCGATTAATCATTCTAAATCTATAATTAATAAATATTTAATTCCGATATTTGGGACGGATCGTTACATATATGCTTTTTAATTGTGTTTTGTTTATATTGGAGTATTGTAGTGCTTATTCTAACAATTATGTATTCCAGAAACAAGTGAAAAAATATAAGACTGAAGGAACATCTTCCTCTATTAAATATGATACTGTTGGAAAGGTATTAGGTTGTGATCCATGTGGAGAGTGAGAGGGCTTGGATTTGGTGTGACGCCTTCAAAAGTAGACGAACACAAACATATACGTGATGCATTCTATGTGTTAGAAAATGAAGTGGTGGGCTTCAAAGTCATGGTAAGAGATCTGATTGCTCGGCTAGACAAAAAGGGGGAATGATTCTGTAAGTCTTTACCAGTTTTTAATCATTTCAAGATTCTGCTAATGATAGGGCTCAAAGCAAAAAAAAAAAAAATCTAGAAGTCTGTCCCTGTCTACTAATGCGAGGACACAAAGCAATGTGAATGGTGCAAGTGCTCAGTCTCCCAAGGAGGGAAGAAAGTGAAAATTATTGAATTGGACTCGAACAAATCATGAAGTGGTTGCATTAGGTGAGATTATATCGATTGACCTACTGCATTGGCTCATTTTGTGCCTATTGCAAAAAATTGTTGGAAAGTTGTAGTGCATGATGTACTAGATGACGATGCGCCTATGTATTAACCAATATGAGAATTCTTTTTGCTTCATGAAGCATTAGGCAGTACAGTTGCTTGGTCTATTGAAGACATAGAGGTAATTATCTCCCTTTACTTAATCAGTAATAAATACAATTGTTTGATCGGCTTCCGGAGGTCATTTTGCTGTAAATTTTTGCAGCTTCTCTGACTACAAAAGTAGGTCTTTTCACATAAGGCAAGTTTAATAATCTAAGAGTTGTATTTCCATATATGTTTTACTATCAACATGCCTTCATTTTCACTATCATGCATCACTTCAAACCCCTTTTGCAAGTTGTTAGGATGGGATTATGCTTATGTAATTCTGAATTATAGGATCAGCTAAATTCTTCTGGCCCCTTGCACAAAAACATGAAAAATGAATCCTATGCTATTAGGCCATACTCTAACTGTCATAAACTTTATATTTTCTTTACATGCATTTGGAACTCATTTTGTGAATGTGAAACTAAGCTTGTTTATTCATAATAATGTTGCAGGATTTGGCATATATTTATGGAAGGATTTTGTATGAAAAGGGGAAGCTGATGTAGAATACCGATGAAGGATTAAGAGGAAATACTTGCAACTAGTGACTTCGTATATGCTTATGGAAGAATTTAGTATTTTCTTTTTAACTATCTTCAATATTTATTAGAATAATTTTTTGTTATGGATCTTTGTGGGTTTTGGAAATTTAGATAAGTGTAAGTTGAGACGATGTGATAAGTATAATTTATACTAATTTTCTTTGCGAAGTTGCTATTTATGAATTATTCTGTTTGAGTTTTAATATATTTTATTTTCTACACCTATGTGTAAATTGGTTATTTATTTCTTATTGAATATATTATACAATATATATAACAGGTATTGAGTTTACAAAAGAAAATTTAAAAGAATTTAAATGGATGTTAAAAAAAGAAATTTACGACAAGGGCGCGCAAAACATGTCTTGAATATATGACGCCAAAGTTTTCAGGGTGTGCAATGTGTAACGACCCATCCCGAATTCCAGGATTAGATTAATGACTAATGAATGATTAGTGAGATTAATCGGTGATTAGTTGAGCGAAATTGGACGGACGGTGTAAAATGACCGTTTTACCCCTAGTCTTGGACAAAATGTTGACTTTTACCTTGGGGAGTTAAACGTACGAGGACCGATGACCGTGACGTAGATTGGGACGTCACGAGTCCGTATACAGGCGACACGTCGAAATCAGAGGTTCGACGGGGAAGATGTGGTTCTAGAACGGAAAACGGCACTATTGCACGAAAAACGAGAAATGGGGACAAGTGGCAGGTTTTGATTGGGGAAGGTTCTCGAAGGAACCACCAGATGAGTGACAAGTGTCACCTATCTGATTGGCCCACTCCCCCACATGATGGGATATTTCCTCTCACCATCATCGATCATTTTCATTTTTGGCTCCCAAAACTCGTAACCGTGCAACCCATTCAAACCCAACCCTTCAATCTTCATTATCTGGGCGTAGGATGTGAATGAAAGTGAGAAAGGGAGGTGAGACGACGAGAATGATGGTCACGGCTTGCGTCGTCGTGGACGGTGTGACAGGACCCATCCCAACCCCCCCGGGATTAGTGCGGGATGACCCTGCTCCTGTCTGACACGAAGTGTCAGACAAGGGATATTTCCAGCCTTTGCCCTCCCAGGCTATCAGAGTAAGCCAGGATCCGGAGGAGGTATGTGATATCTCGGTCCCTGCTACATTCCACATCCGATGTCAACCTGAAGGGTAGTCAAAACATTAAAAGCTGTGAGTGGACAAAACAAGCAATTTATAAAAACATTTCATAAGGAGACATTTGTACCCTTCACTAAAAAGCATGCATGCATTCGAAAACCATTTAACCAAAGAAACCATATGTGGGACTAAGCCCAAAACTATAATGAAATAGACTATACGGGCCACTGCTCAAATCATAAAGAAACCAATAAGGGACTCAGCCGAAAACCATAACCATACTGAAATCAAGTACACGAGCTCCTGTTCAAATCTTGTATCCACATAACATATATCATATTTATATCACATACACATATAATTCACACAACCAATCCTGTCACGGTTTCCAAAGCTACGCGCGTGCTACCCAGGTCTCAATCCGAGTCTTCTCAAAGTCAAGATCAATGTCCGCAGACCACTGACCCTACCCGAGGTAATAGTAATCATAGCCTTCCTGAGAGTAAGGAACCCAACTGGGGCGGTGACTCCACTAAGTCGGTACTCCGTGACTACTCCGGGGTCCACTTAGGCCAACGACCTCCCCGGAGGAGATAATAGAACAAGTAAAGGAAGGCAGATGAACATATATATATACATAACATAAACATTCATGCCCGGTTCCCTTGAACCGTCATGATCCATAAC
Source organism: Prinsepia uniflora (assembly GCA_032719365.1). Classification (NCBI taxonomy): domain Eukaryota; kingdom Viridiplantae; phylum Streptophyta; class Magnoliopsida; order Rosales; family Rosaceae; genus Prinsepia; species Prinsepia uniflora. The sequence goes on along the minus strand of CM064876.1, from coordinate 28,876,974 downwards.
ATCCATTCCATGCCCGGTTCCCATAAACCGTCATGTACCATAATGACCTGACAAAGGTTCATGCCGGTTCCCATAAACCGTCATGAACCACAATGACCTTTCTAGAGTTCATGCCAGTTCCCATAAACCGCCATGAACTTGGAAATCCATCTAGGGTCCCTGACCCGAAATCATCAGTGTAAAACAACTGGGTCTCGTGCCCGAACATATGACTCAGCTGGGCACCGTTCCCAATATCTAAGGGTCAGTCACGACTCCGATCATAGTGATGCGTGCAATCATCCATCTAGGACCGCCCTCAATCCTGGTATGTCGCCGTGAACGTATCAACCGACACGACCACCACAAGATCATGGTGCACTCATCACCGATCGATATCCTGAACCGTCAGCACTCCGAAGTCGAGCCTCCCCAGGCAGCCCGACCACGAATCGTGCATCGTGACCTCTCCGGAAGGAACACATCCCAATCCGGAGGCGAGCGTCGTATCGTCGATCGCCGTGCACATAGCACCCATCGCGACCACGATTTAGACCCGAAGGTCGTAAATAGCGTCATATGCCCGAGACAAAACCAAATGGGTCTTATACCCGAGTTTATCTTTTTAGAAATCCAAAACCATTTTATTTAGACCAATAAAGACATACAGACCCGTATATGCACCGTATAGGGCCCGAAATACGTGCATATACGTAACCACACATCCAAATGCACTTATGGCATCACAAACAAGTATTTAAAACATATAATAAACATTTATGCATGCACCAATTTAGAAAACAAGGTCCACTAACAGACCGTCCGAGCTGCCGCCTCGTCTTGCGTGTCGTAGGCTCTCCCGAGCCGATCACTGTCACCGGGACTCCCAAACCTGTCCAAATCGTAATAGAAGGTTACTAACTACTTAATTAACCTCCTATCAAAGTCCCGTAATTTTTCCGAACTTTTAACTATTTTTAAACCGACCCTAAACCTTCCGATGCCCCGAAACATATCGAGACGGTGTCCGATTGACAAGAGACCAGTCCCAAAATGTTCGTTACATCGAATAGATGATTTCGTATGTTGAAGAAAACCCCATATTCCCCACCATGCGATGCCACGTGCCGCCCAAAGGGCCCTGCGCATGGGCTCACGCGCCGGTGAATAGTTCATCTTCCTCAGTGATCGAACCGGGTCTAGCCCGTTCACTGGTTCTCCTGGACCGGCGTGACTGGTCCGGCCTGGTTCCTCCCTCAAATCTCGTCCGTTTTGTCCCATTTCAATCCTAAAAATCCTATTTTCTTGTTTTCTATCAATTCCAATTAACAAAACCAATCAAAACCTCCTAAATCGATCCATAAAAATCACCCCCCACGACCCCTGTTTTCCAATTCAGTCCCCAGGCTTCACAGCCCACAACCCCCGTTCAAAACCATCTCTATACGCCCTAAACAACCTAACAAATGTTCCCTAATCGACTAAAACTGACCATAATGTAAAAATCGACAAAAGGGGAGATTTGGGTCTAACCGGGTACCTTTTTGGGTTTGGGCCTCCGCCGTGCACGGCGGCTTCATCCTGGCTGGCCACCACGCTTCAGCCGATTCTCCTCATCTCAGGCCTCTCACTGATGATCACGGTTAGGGGTTTGGGTTGGTTTGAATGGTTGGGTGAGATCGGGAAAATGTTTTGGGAATGAAGGAAAATGGATCGATGAAGATGATATGCATGAAGGCATAAGGATAGCCTGTGGATGGGTGACACTTGTCACTCATCCATTGGGCAAAAGCTAAATATCTGGGGCCCACTAAATCCAAAAGTTAAGTCTTCTCGTAATTCGTGCAATAGTGCACTTGAACTTCCGTGAACCGTAACTTCGCCGTCGAACGTCCGAATTCGACGTGCCGCCTGTCTATGGATTCGTATTGTCCTTATCTACGTAACGGTCTTCGGCCCCCGGCCATCAGACCTCTTGGTCAAAAAGTCAACATTTGCCCCTTTTTAACCAAAATTACAAAAATGCCCCTAAACTTCCGAACGTCATAACTTCCTCCTCGAATGTCGGAATTGAACGTGCCACCTGTGTATGAACTCGTGACGTCACGAACTACATCACGGTCATCGGTCAAAGTCCATTTGATAGCCAGAATGAAAAGTCAATGTTTTGCCAAGACCAGGGCAAAATGGTCATTTTGCATCGTTCATCCGATTTTGCCCAACTAATCACGGATTAGACTCACTAATCGTGATTAGTCACTAATCTAATCCTGGAATTGGGGACGGGTCGTTACACGGTGGTTAGCGAACAGCGAAAATGTGTGTTTTGGATTCAAAAATGGTATGTTGAGTTTTGGTGATTGTTGCGTTGTTTTGATGTTTAGAATGTGTTATGGAGGTTGTTAGGACGTTAATGAACTTGGAATGGAGGTCATTGGTAGCTGGAATCTTTGAAAACGGACGGGGGGTGTATGGCCGGTTCAAACAATTGCTTGGAAGGTATGTTTTTGGTTTTGGTTTTCATGTTTTGAATTCGTAAATAGATTAGGAATGTTTAGAGGAAGGTTTAGAAATGAAAATGGGTGAAAACGGATCGAAACCATGGAAGATATGGCCTTGAACCAGTCACGACGGTTCAGTTGGACCATCCGAGCGGCTGGACCAGACCGGACCGATTCATGAGAGGACAGGGATGATGAATAGTGCTTGCACGTGGGGGCCTGTAGGGGGTATTTTGGGAATGTGTTCAACATGTGAAATCATCTATTCGATGTAACGAACATTTTGGGACTAGTTTCGTGTCGATCAGACATCATTTCAATATAGTTCGTGGTGTCCGAAGGTTTAGGATCGAGTTTAAAAATAGTTAAAAATTCGGGAAAAATATGGGGCTTCAATGGGAGGTTAATGAAGAGGTTAGTAACCCTCTAGTGTGGTTTGGAAGTCCTGGTGATAGTGATGTGACTCGGGGAGGCTTATGCCACGCGTATCGAGGTGGCAGCGTAGGACGGTTTGTGAGTGGACAATGTTTTCTAAACTGTGATGCATGCATAAATGTTTTATATGTTTTATATATGCGATTCTATAGAGATGATTGTGGCATTGGTAATTTACATGGTTGCACGTATTTCGAGGTAATTTCGTATTTGCACTTATATCGAGGTTTATGGTTTTACTATAGTTTTTACGTGCATGTGATTTCATTGATGGTTTGATGAACTGATTTTGGTTTTGGAAAGATGAACTCGGGCATGAGACCCATTTGAATTATGTGATTGGGCTGAGGGCCCAGTTGGTTTACGAAATCGGGCTGAGACCCCTTTGTGTTATGTGATTGGGCCGGGGGCCCAGTTGGTTTACAAAATCGGGCATGCGGCCCAGTTGGGTTTTATAAATGTGATTTTGGGTCCGGGACCCTATGTTTCATAAATGCGATTTCGGGTCGGGGACCCTAAATGGATTTGTGATGTTTTATGGAAATTTGGGTCAGGGCCCTTTAAGGGGTCTTGTAGTGGCTTTATAAAACTGTTTTCCATATACCATCTTGATACGAGGATCTGTGGATGGTCTCCTTCAGGTGTCTGGGTCACTGGGGAAGTCACGGTGCATTACCTGCGAGGGGTCATTATACAGAGCGACCGAACCATATAGTGACTCAGGAGCAAGATTGCTATGATTAGACGTCTGGGACGTTAGACATCTGGGATGTCAGAGATATGGACCCGGAGAGACCCCGGGCAACACGCGTTGCTTATACGGTGAAATATGATGTCTGGGAAGCTAGGCATCTGGGATGCCGAGGATGGTTATGTGGTGTATATGGACTATTGGATTTATGAAATAGTATTTCGGTGTTTATGGAATTGTTTTCATGGATTTGGGCAGTGGGCCACTTGGTTCCGGATTTACTGATTTTGGTATTCTATGGTTTTGGGCTGAGTTCCCACACATGTTTGGTTTTACGGTGTTTGGGCTAAGACCCTGATGGTTTATTTAAGTAAATGATTTGATTACTGGTTTTCGATGCATGCATACTTTTAGTGAAGGGCATAATTGTATTTTTATCAAATGTCTTTTTATGAAATGAGTTTTTATTAAAATATTTATTTTTGTCCACCCTTTAATGATTTTAATGTCCTTCAGGTTGATCACGGATGCGGGCTGTAGCAGGGACCGAGACATCGCACTCCACCACCTATCCTAGTGTGCTCTGGGAGCCCCGTATGGGCTAAGGTATGAATTATCTCTTGTCTGACACTTCGTGACAGATGAGAGTATGGCACATCCCGCGTTAATCCCGGGGGGATTGAGATGGGTCGTGTCACAATGTGCGCCTTCATAAGTTGTATGAACCCTTTTATGGCGTGCATTGTGTGCCTTAAATATTTTGACGGGAAGTGCTTTTATGGCATGCATCTGCGGCTTAAAAGTTGGGAAGAATTTTTTTTATGACATATATACATCGTGCGTCTTAAATAGAGTATTTAGGGCGTGCATCGCGCGCCTTAAATATAGTATTTAGGGTGTGCACTGGGCACCTTAAAAGAATATTTAGGGCGTGCAATGCGCGCCTTAAAAAAGTATTTAGGACGTGCACTGCACGACTTAAATTTCAGCATTTACAACGCAGAGTGTTTGCCTCCGATTTTAGACGAAATCATGGATATTTGGGGGTGGAAAATTCTTCCCCCTCTGTTTCGATGCCACCTCCTTGTTTTGACGATATATCTATCGAAATATCAACGATAGTATTGATATTTACTTCCATGGATAAGATCATTAATTTAAATCAATTGGACCAAATATATAGAGTATGCTAAAGATGCTTGTACGTAGTTGTTATATCAATAGTTAATACCTACAATTTAATTGATTTTTTCATGAATGATCAAACAAAACTATTAATAAAATTGTCATAATAAAATGCCAATCGAGATGCAACAAAAAAATGTTTAAATATTTATAATTGATTGATTTTTTGCAAAGATAATATTGAAATTGTGATTTAAAACTTAAATGACCCTGATTACAACATATGTATAAGGATAATTTACTAAATTCAAATAATGGAATGAAACAATCGAGCGAATAGAACACATATATATGTTCCTTATTGTGGGAATAGGAACGTGGACAAATGTACCAAATCTGCTAAGACTCTCAGGTTGATGCAATATTTTACCAATTGATTGAAGACTGATTTTTGAAAACATATGAAAATTTTGGAATATTATTTTCAAACATTAGACCGAAACCTGTTATTCTTCTTACCCCAAGCTTTTAATAATATGTAGTTGTTGATGCAGAAATCGTCCGACTATGTGAAATTCCTTCTCGATCCCTACACACAAGAACGGAAATCAAATGGGGTTAAGGTAAAATCCCATGTGGGTGGTTCAACCGAAAACGCTCTGATGCTTAAGTTAGCTTTTCGAGAGAGAATAATATGACAGAGTGTTTGCTGAAGTTTTTTATTACCTCTAGAAATGAGATGAGGTCTTCTATTTATAGTGAAGCCTTGAGAGTCACCGGAGCGTCTGATTGGTTGAAAGAGAAAGTATTAAATAAGTGATTGTACCGAATGTAATCACTTATTTATTTAACGAATAAATAATTCGTTGGGAAGTTATTTATTATCGGCATTGATCTGATTAATTAATATATTTAGCTGGTAAATATATTGAATTAATGCGGAGATCATGACATGTCGTTGTCAATTTTACCAAGGGTAATATTGGCGTTATGGGAATTGTTAGCCACGTGGCAGCTCCAGAATTTTCCGATAATTTATGGTTCCACAAATGCCCCCACATTGCTTAGGAATTCGAAGAATCCTAAGATATGAAATTTTCTTGTGGGAATGTTTGCAGTCCTCCAGTGGGGATGGACAACTACAGGCAGGCTGGCTGGCGCGAGGTGGAGGAGGACACGCGAGGTGAGGGAGGCTTGCAGACTTGGGGACGACAGTGGGCCTCACATGTGCAGTGGATGTTGGCTTCTCCGCGCGATTCTTCTGCTTTTTACATTTTTTTTTTTACATTTTTTCTTTTTTTTACAGCTGCTTTTTTTTCCAAAATATATAAGTAAGTATGTATTAATTAACAAAATACATACTTACCTTTCCTGTTTTTGTACATATATGTAAGTAAATATATACTAAAATATAAAGTATATATTTACCTTTTTTGTAATATATGTGCATATTTGTAAGTAAATACATACTAAATATAAAGTATGTATTTACCTATTTTGTGTAGATAATGGATATTTATTATTATTATTTTTTTGTGTTTTTGGGAACTAACCAATTTTGTTCCCTTTTCAGCTGTGCCTCTTTTGGATGTTCCGAAGGTTCGAAGTTCTTAATCACAACGATTTCAGGGCTGACAAGCGGGAAGCAAGAAGTGAGGTCGGGGAAGTTGCACTATAGGAACAGGGAGGCTCGCGTAGCGGGCGTCCGTTCTTCGAGGAGCAGATCAAGCTACTCGACCTTGATGAGTTTGAAAAGTGGAAGAGCCTCCATGAAGATGCTTTCCCTGAAGGTGTGGTTGTTGTGCTCGGTGACGCGTGTGCAGCTACAAAGGCCCCGAGGGGAGCTATTTCCAGAAGTAAGAATGCGAAGATTCTCTGGTGGATCCAATTTCACCCTCTGATCGTCAACTAGGGTTTCAAGTTTCCGTTTTTGAAGTTCTTCACCAAGATCATTTGCCAGATTGGGTGTTGTCATTCCCAACTGCATGTCGACGCTTACCGCCACATATGTGCTCTGAGAAGTTGAATGAGCTCTTCAACTTGGAGCTTACCGAGGATGAGTTCTGGCATTGCTACTCGGTGGAGCACAAGCTGATCCCCGACACAAGGAGTTCACACGTGGTCCCAAAGGTTAAATATTGCTTCGTGCTACCATGTCCCGTCCGACTTGTACACCATCACCAAGTTCCACACTAACACCAAGAAGGTTGACAGAGTCCTCATGGTTCCGTCGTAGTTTCGTGAGATGAGCTGGTTACTTAGTCCTTGTAGTTGTTTGTGGGCGTCGTCCCACAAACTTGATCAGAAGTTAGTTCAATACCCTGTGGCATAGGAAACAAGGAGTCAAATCAGTGGGCACATGCGAAGACGGGTTGGGCGCCCCTCCTACGAAGGTGCTCAACCAGCTCGTGGCCCCAACCGGTGCTCCCCAGATCGTGTCTTGCCCTTTGAGCCTAGCGTGTAAGGACCCGTCCTGAGAGTCGGGATTAGTGAAGTGATTAGTGACGGATTAGCTGAGTTAATAGGTGGTTAGTTGGTTATTTTTGGACTTTGGTGCAGAATGATGATTTTGTCCCTAGTTTGGGCAAAATGTTGACTTTTAGTTCTGGTGGTCAATTAGACATTGACCAATGACCGTGACGTAGTTCGGGACATCACGAGTCCGTAGACAGGTGGCACGCCCGATTCCGACATCCGAGGAGGAAGTTATGATGTTCGGAAGGTTGAGGGCATTACCGTAATTTGGTTAAAAAAAGGAAAAAAGTTGACTTTTCACACAACCGAGTTTTTACTCGTAGATCGAGGACCGTTAGGTAGGTCTCGACGTCCTGAGTACAACGACAGGCGGCATGCCTTCATCGGACGTCGGACGAGCGAGATACGGGTCTAGAACGGTGAAGGGCCAAATGGTAATTTTGACTCACGAGGGCATTTTGGTCTTTTTGCACATTGGGAATTGTGCAAATCAGATTGGGACAAGTGTATATGAGTGATTGGATATTTTGAGAATGGGACCATGGGGTTTGGACACCTGGTAGTGGTCTAGTGGGTTCTAGGCTTTTTGCACGGTGCAAAATTAAAAGTGGGCTGTGTGTGTGATGGTGTAGTCGTGCACGAGGGAAAACAGAGACTAGAGACAGTGAGGGAGAGAAATCGATCAAGTGTTCATGGTGTGTGAGTGTTGTGAGATTTCTTGGTGCTTGAGTGGGAGTCTGAAGGTTTGTGATCGGGTAGAGGTGAACTAGAGTGTGAGCATGTGTGTGTGAGGTGAGCAGGAACCGAGAAACAGGGAGGACAAACCAGGGGGCACAGAACCGAGAACCACCATGCACGACAGTGCACCTCCGTCGATCAACCATCGAATTGAACCCGTGGTGGTGTTGAGAGACCTGAGGGTAGTCGAGTAGGCACGGCGGAGCTCACAGTGGAGAGCAGGACGCAAGTAATTTCTCATTTCCCCTATGTTCCTCTGTTTTGCTGTTTTGGTTCAAACAGTAAGTCGTGAGGTTGGGGGCTGAGTCGAAGTATTCTGAGAGTTCTACTAGGTTTAGGAAGTCTCGAGGAACCTCCAGTTGAGACGCCGTGACGGGGGGATGCACGGGTGGCCGGATTCAGAAACAGGGGTTTAGGACTGGTTTAAGTTCGAGTTTGGGAGATGAGATTTAGGCTGTGTTGTTGTGTTTTAGTGAGTGGAATGAGTTGCTTAGAGTAGGACGAAGCTAAGGGAAGAAAAATGAACAAAAACGGCTGAGGGACGGCGGAGAACCGGTCACGCCGGTTCAGACCTGTCTGACCATCGAAGAAGAAGGTGAATAGTGCTCTGTGTGCAGGCGCGTGAGGCCCACGCGCAGCCACTTAGGGCAGCTCGTGAGGCCCATGCGCAGCCACTTTGGGCGGCGCGTGGGGGTGCGTGGCAGCTGTTCTGGGGAACCTTCCAACATGGTTTTGAGTCTAATTGTTGTAACGAGTCTTTTGGGACAAGTTTCGGGACAATCGGACGTTGTTTCGGGTTCGTTCTAAGCGGTCGAAGGTTTAAGGTCCCGTTTAGTGACGTTTAAAGTTCGGGAATTTTGAGGAAAATTAGGAGAACCTTCGTAGACGTGTTAGTGACTAGTTTTGGTGACTTGTGACAGGATCGGGAATCCCCGAGGCGGACGAGGAACGTACAGGACATTCGGGACGAGAGTGACGTGCCCGGTAACTGTGAGTGGACTTCTTCCTTAAAACTGAGCATGCATAACTACTTTTAATTACTTATCTTATGGTTTTAGATGTGATTTCATGTTTATTGAATATGCTATAACTGTTTTACATAATTGCACGTTTTTCGAGGAAATTACGTATTTGGCACGTTTTACGAGAAAGGCTTGATTTCTGATTATGATGCCATGATTTTGGGATTTCAAATGATAAATGGTTTTCAATGATTATAAATGGATTTGAGACATGATTTGATGATTGAAGGTTTTCGATTTTAGAATCGGATTGCTGAAAGCGAAATTTGGTTTTAAAGTTGAAAAGTGGATTTCCGGATTTGGGTTCGGAATGACGGTTCTGGATGCCGGAAGGGTTTCAGACCAGTGATTTATGATTCGGGTTTGTATGAGGATTTAGAAATGGTTTTCAAATGGTTTTGGATTGGATTTGCTGGATCTGGTTATTGGTTTTAAAGACCCGTATTATCTTTGACGGGGGACGGGTCCGGATTGAGTTTAAAGACTCGGGAGTTTAAAGACTCGGATATTGATATTTTCCCCCATAGGCCTGTTGAGTTTAAAGACTCGGGAGTTTAAAGACTCAGATTATATTGAGTCCTGGATTGAGTTTAAAGACTCTGGAGTTTAAAGACTCGGATAGATCCAGCAGGTTTGATCGGATGATTATTTTGGTATCTTATGCTTTACTGCTAATGTTTTATAACGATTCTTATACTGTGTTATTGTTGCTGTGGTTTCTGTGATGAAAATGATATGATTTATAAATACTTTCAGACAATGGGTTATGCATGCATGTTTTCAAAAAGGAGGGCCAAACCCTGGTTTGTTTATGAAATGGTTTTCGAAACTATTGTTCTTTTTTTTCTGGTCCACTCACACCTTGCTGTTTTAAATGCCCTCCAGGTCGTGGAGCTAGCGCGCGGGTTTGACGTTGAGGCAGAGTCGGAGGCATAGAGTTATCCTTGAGCGACCCTGGAGTGTTTCCGACGTTTCCGTTGTGCGTGTAGTACTGTTTATTTTGTTTTGTACTATGCTCTGTATAACGGCTGACTCGTTGGCTTTTAAATTCTCCTTCGTCTGACAATGTAATTTTTGGTTTTTGTGAGGTTGTTTCGGTCTTTTGTGTTGGTTTGTCAGACGGGAGCAGGGTTCACCTCGGTTATTGGGGTGATAATCGGGGTGGGCCTTGTCATAGCGAGATCATCTAGTAAGCCCAAGTCTTCAGGCGAGCCTCAGAGAAATGCGGTGAAGGGTTCAGTCAGGTCCCCGAAGAAGCTAAAAGTTGTTCATGCTCATCCAGAAATTCGGGTGGTGCCCCCTGCCCGAGTGTTGGCTGTATGTTCCTCTTCGAAGAAACCAACTTCAGATCCCTCGAAGTGAACCTACAGTAAGGTCTTGGGCGCTGATCATGTAGGAGTCAGAGTTGCTTCAGCGAAGTCGGGGAGTTCTCAAGTCCGCGAAGGCAAGATGCCCTCGAAGTGCACCAAGAGTGGAGTAGCGCAGGAAGTCCATGACAAGGTCGTCAAAGAGCTCGCGATTGTAAAGGGAGGGGGGGGGGGGGGGGGGGCTCGTAAGCTTGCCGGTATGCTGTGTCTCATGGCCAATATCCAAGTTGACCTCAAAAAACTCAAGTTCGAACGCACCATACTTCAAGAATCTCACACCTATCTTCAACGAAAAACTCAAGTACGAGCGCACCGTACTTGAGCACTTCGCGTGGCGAAGACGTAGCGTGCTTCGCATGGTGAAGACTTGATGTGCTTTCCGTGGCAAAGGCTTGAGTGCTTCTAGTGGCGAAGATTTGGTTGCTTCGCATGGCGAAGGCTTGATGCGCTTTGCGTGGCAAAGGCTTAGTTGCTTCCTGTGGCGAAGACGTAGCGTGCTTCGCATGGCAAAGACTTGATGTGCTTTGCGCGGCAAAGGCTTGAGTGCTTCGCATGGTGAAGGCTTGGCGTGGTTCGCATGGCGAAGAATTGATGTGCTTTGCGCGGAAAAGGTTTGAGTGCTTCGCATGGTGAAGGCTTGGCGTGGTTCGCATGGCGAAGACTTGATGTGCTTTGCGTGGCAAAGGCTTTGTGTTTTCTAAACAAAAGCGTAGGCGAAAAGAAAGTTTCATTAGACATTGAAACGAAACATCTTGAATCTTATTAGAAGATACTATGTGTTTTAACCACATATTTCATGTCTTTGAGAGTGATTTGTTCACTGATTCAGTTTCCTAGACGTAGTACTTTCGAAGGTGATGGGCATTCAGTGCTCCGCTCACAAGTTTCCCGTCCATGGTCTCCAAGATGTAGCTTCCTTTCCCTCCTACTTGGTGGATGCTGTAAGGACCTTCCCAGGGTGATTTGAGCTTTTGGGACTCGGGGCAGTTTGGTGTTGTAAATTTTTTCTTGAGGACCAGATCGCCAGGAATAAATTGTCGAATCTTTTCCTTCTTGTTGTAGATACTTATAACTTGCTGCTGATAATTACAGATGTGTTTAACGACTTATTCCCTCAACTCTTCGCTTAAATCAAGGGATGTTCTTAAGGCCATAGAGTTGACGGTAGGATCGTCGAGCTCCGTGAAAGGTTCCGGAATGACGACGTGTGGCAGGATGACATCGTTGGTTATGAATGCAAGTATAAATGAGGACTCACCTGTCGCTCGTCGTGGGGTCGTTCAGTAGGCCCAAAGTGCACCATCTAGCTCTTCCTCCCATAGTCCATTCTTGTCGTTGAGCTTTTTCTTGATGCATTCAATGATGGTCTTATTTGAAGCTTCAGCCTGGCCGTTGCCCTGAGGGTAATACGTTGTAGAGGTGAAATGCTTTATTTTCCATGATTCGAAGAACTCCTTGATTGATGCACTAGTGAATTGCGTTCCATTGTCGGTTAATATGACCTTCGGTATTCCAAACCGACAGATGATTTGGCCCCAGAGGAATTTATGCACATCCAATTGAGTGATGGTCACCAACGTTTTGGCTTCCACCCACTTGGTAAAGTAATCAGTGGAGACAATCAAGTACTTCTTATTTGGTGCCGAGGTAGTTGGCAGTGGTCCGACAATGTCAATGCCCCACTACATGAATGGCCAAGGGCTAACCAGAGACTGTAACTCTTCAGGGGGTGCCAGGTGGTTGGGCTTGTTACCTTTGGCACTTATCTCATGCTCTGGCATATCTGAGTGCATCTTGATTCAAAGTTAGCCAGTAGAATCCTACGCTAAGTGTCTTTTGTGCGAGCGACCTTCCTCTGGAGTGATTTCCAAATTGCCCCTCGTGAATCTTGGCCAAGACATTCAATGTCTCAGGGTGCCTTAAGCATTGTAAGTTTGCCCCTGTGAAGCTCCGACGAAAAAACTGGCCGTTGTCGATGTAGTATCGTGAAGCCTTCATTTGAATTTTGCGAGCTTTTAGTCGGTCGTCTGGCAAGGTGCCATTCATTAAGTAGTCAACGAGAGGGTCTTGCCAACTTGGAGCAAGGTCAACTTCTATCACTTCAACTTCCTTCATGTCAATGCTGCTCTACTTTAGATACTTAATCGGGATCGAGCGTCTGAAGCGAAAGTCGAGTGCCGATGCTAAATTTGCAAGTGGGTCGGTTTGTGTATTTTCGGCTCTGGGAGCGGGTGAATGGTGTAGACTGTGAAGAACGCGAGCATTTTTTGTACCCTTATTGTATTGAAGCATCCTCGCATCCCTTGCAGCGTACTCCCCGGTGGATTGGTTGGTGATCAACTGAGAGTCAAAGTGCACGACGATCTTCTTAATTCCTAGTTCCTTGGCAAGGCCTAGACCGCAAATCAATGCCTCGTATTCTGCTTCGTTGTTGGAGGCCTTGAATCCAAACTGGACTGCTTGCTCCATCATCGAACCATCTGAGGTTATAAGGACTATGCCTGCTCCCACGCCTCGTTGATTTGACGAGCCATCCACGAAGAGCTTCCAAAGTGGGTCAGTCATGGAGGGGCGTGATGAAGATTGCCCGAGCGCTTGCTCCTGTTGTGGAGGAAGCTTGGCCGGGAGGGATACTTTCTCTAGTTCCATGCCTCGACTTTCTTCTGGTGTTGTTGGCGTGAACTCTATAATGAAGTCTACTAGGGCTTGGCCTTTTATCACAGCCCTTGGGCGATAAAGCATGTCTTGTTGACTCAGCTCTATTGCCCACTTCATGACCCTTGTTGAGGCGTCAGGTGCATGGGGGAGTGACCGCAAGGGATACTCTGTCATGACGATCACCCGGTGGGCTTGAAAATAGGGCCTCTGCTTCTTGGTGGTAACCAGTAGTGCCAGAATTAGCTTCTTGATCTTTGGGTATCGCGTTTCAGCGTCGAGGAGAGCCTTTGATGTGTAGAACACTGGGAGTTGGACTCCGTTTTTTTCCCCGATTAGCGCGGAACTTACGACCACATGAGAAACTCCCAAGCAGAGGAACATGTCTTCGTTGTCCTTCGGCTTTAACAGTAATGACAGAGATGCTAAGTAGTTTTTGAGATCTTGGAAGGCCTTTTCTCACTTCTAATCCCATTTCTCCTTAGATGCTCTCTTCATTGCTTGGAAGAAAGGTTGACATCGATCTGTGGCCTTGGAAAAAAATCGATTTAGAGCAGCTGCGCGACCTGTGAGACTCTGTATCTCCTTCAGACTTGATGGTGACTTCATGTCTTGGATTGCTTTGATCTACTTCGGGTTTGCCTCGATTTCTCGCTGGGTTACAGGGTACCCCAGGAATTTCCCGACAACCACGCCGAAGGTACACTTGAGAGGGTTAAGCTTCATCTTGTACTTCCTCAACAACTAAAAAGTTTGTTTCAAGTTTGCGATATGGTCACCACGCTTCTCCCCCTTGATCATGACGTCGTCAACATAGACCTCCATCGTCTTCCCGATAAGATCCTTGAAGATGCGATTAACATGTCGCTGATAGGTAGCGCCTGCGTTCTTGAGGCCAAAGGGCATGACCTTGTAGTAGTAAACTCCTATTTTGAAGATGACAACCGTCTTGTCCTTGTCACTTTCATGCATGAATATCTGGTTGTAGCCGGAGCATGCGTCAAGGAAGTTAAGAAGTTCGTTGCCCGCTGTGGAGTCTACCAGGAGGTCGATCCTTAGCAGGGGATATTTGTTTTTCGGGCATGCCAGGTTGAGGTATGTGTAGTCAACACAAACTCTCCATCGCACTTCCTCTTTCTTTTTCATGAGTACGACACTGTCTAGCCATTCTGAGTACGGGATTTCCTCAATAGAGCCAGCTTCGAGTAGCTTGTCGATCTCAACTGAAAGATTGCGACTTTATCCGGGGAGAAGTTTCGCTTTCTCTACTTGATTGGCTTGAAGCTTGGGTTGACGTGCAACCTGTGGCAAGTGAATGTGGGATCTATCCTGACCATGTCTGACGGCGTCCATGCAAATACATCTTTTTGCTCACGTAAGAACAAGGTGTGTTCTTCCTTTTCTTCGGGGTTTAGGCGCGCCCCAATGCGTGCATACCTCTTAGGAAACTGCGGGTCAAGTCGTATGAGGGTGACATCGTCTTTTGGCTGCCATCCTTCAGGCGAAGGGGGCTTTTCACGAATGTCAGGATCTTGACTCGCTGTTGGCTGCTATCCGGGAGCTGAAGGTGTGAGTTTGCCCCAGTGGCCTCGACTGTCTAGCAAACGAATTCCGCTACCTAGATTTCTTTTAGCCCCTCGGTGAAGCATTTGCACCTCATGGCTTGATCATCTTTTATTTCTCCGACTCCTCCTCCAGGAATGGGGAACTCAATTTTTTGGTACAAGCTCGAGGTGTTGGCCAGTATCTTGTGCATCCACGACCTCCCTAGTATGCCATTGTAAAGTAAGTACTCGTCAAGGATGTAAAAACTCTATTTTGAGACAAAGGGGGAGGGGGGCGAGTGGACATCGAGCTGGATCATGCCGATGGACATGTTCGTTGACCCGTTGAAGCCTCGTAATGGGACCTTTTTCCCCGTCGTGAAAGATTCAAAAGTTGAGTTAAGTGGAAATTATCAAATAATTAAAATCTTAATATTTTAATCCAATCTCACCAATCAAGACATACGTCCACATTTTAAGGTTATTGGTCCGTAGGTCCCACTTAAAATATCTGACCCAATCAGAATAAGCCAAGTGCCCACGCCTCGTAATGCGCGTATAGTGAAATAGAACTTCCGTGAAACATAATTTTCCTATTCGAAGTCCGATTTCAGCGTGCCACCTGTCTATGGATTTGTATAATCCCGATCTATGTAACGGTCCTCGGTCCTTGGCCCTCGGCTATTGGACCTCCTGGTCAAAAAGTCAACATTTTGCCCCTTTTAACCAAAATTACCAAAATGCCCCTTAACTTCCGAACGTCATAACTTTCACTTCGAACGTCGGAATCGAACGTGCCACCTGTTTAAGGACTCGTTACGTCCCAAAATACGTCACGGTCATCGGTCAAAGTCCATTTGACCGCCCAAATTAAAAGTCAACATTTTACCCACGACTAGGGGCAAAATGGTCATTTTGCATCGTTCGTCCGATTTTGCCCAAATAATCACCAATTAACCCCACTAAACATGATTAGTTACTAATCTAATCCCGGAATTTGGGAGGGGTCGTTACAACCTTCCCTCCTTAATTAATTTCGTCCTCGAAATTCCAACCGATCTAATCTCGTTCTTCCCTTCTTAATTAGTTTCGTTCTCGAAATTCCAACTATACTGATTCCACAAACACCCCGTGGAAAGTACAATCGACCTCGCAACCAATGTACACTCGTACACCAACTAATCAGAACAAACTTGTCTGCACCAAAATGTACCACTAGTATTCACGTCGTACCGACTACATTCGACCCCGTCGAATGACAGAAACCACACGTTTCGAATTGACACCACTTGTCAAATCTATCATTTCATTGAAGCAACAAATCAACGGTTCCTTTCTCAATCACCATTCTATCATGGGGTCTGCTCCCACTGGGAGTCATCAGATCTCACTCAACATTCCAAGTTGACACATCCCAACAATCTGTCACCACTTGACAGTTGTGAGTCGAAAACTGACACTATACTTACTCGTGGTTACACTAACCACTAACTTACTCGAATCGAGTATACATCAATCAACACCTCACTCGACCTGTGTGTAACTGAACCCATCAGAACCACCATGACCCACTGCACAGTATCCGATGTCCAGTCCATGACCTCAACTAATCTAATGGTATCGGAACTAAGCCGACTACCAACACACTTACCGACCTACCTCGGGTATAACCCGTATACCGTCACCAGGCACCACAAGTCTGCAAAGTATTGTACCTCGAACCATGTACAAAGTACACACATCTATCCATCGACCAGTCTACAACCACCTAGGTCATAGCCAACACGTTCCAATAATGGAGTCCATTTGTCCAATCCAGCATTAGACAAATCGAAACTCCACCCATCATCCATTTCCAAATCCAAATTCGAATCCGAAATTTCATAAGAAATCCCGAATCCAAACCCAGATATCAGATTCTTAACCCATTTCCAAATCCGAATCCGAAATCAATATTCCGTAAGCTAGCATTTAGAATAATCATTCCGCACCCAAATCCAGAAATCCACTTTCAAGTTCCAAAATCGAATCCTGAATCGTCACCCAGAAATTCGATTCCAAAACCCGAAATCTCATTCACGTCTGCCAAGACACCCCAAAACCGAACCTATCTGTTACCTGCTCAATACATTCGATTGACTTCATAGGGAAGCCAATCCCAACATCCACACGTCTAAGGTTGAAAAAATCCGACCACGTCGAAAACCTACTCACCCGAGTAATATACCATACGGGATTCACTTCGAAAAGAAGTTCAGTCCCGTCATTTACGACTCACATACCAAAGTAAGGGTGATAAACTCTCCCCCTATCTGGATCATCAAGATCACGACCCAGATTCATCACTGTGTCCCTGACTATAAACGTCACGATCCTGCTCCACCTAGGATCCACACAGTTAACTACTAGATTCCAAACCATAGGGTCTTACACCCTCAACTAATCTGCATACGGTCACGTCATTCGATAACCAACTCTTACATCTAAATAGATCAGTCAACGATGTGACACGCCGAGACTGTGGGTTCTCACTGATTACCTCGTATCGATCCTTACCATTACACCTAGGAAAAACCAAGGATGATCCAAAACGATGACGCCAATACTCATCCTACGTGAATGCAATCAAAACTCGCTGCACTCACCACACCATGTAAACCAACATCGTCTGCCACCAAGTAGAAAATGAGAAATCTCGTTCACCTAACTTCGATATACTCAACTCCACCTGATGACCCAAACAAATCCTGGGTCCACCAACCAATACACGACCAATGTACTGGTGGTACACCCATCATCTGCCCTAGCAGAACCTGAGAAGTCACCCAAAATGACTTCGATATACCCATTACCAATGCAGAAAACCCAGTACTCCTCGTGCCACCTCCATCATAGTAACTCTCGATTTCGAAGTTCCAACTATATAAGAACCACACTTAGTAGTTTCTATTCCGGAGCTAGAAATCCTTCTCCGACCCTTCCGTCCAACAACGACTGTCGATAACTAATATAATGACCCATTTCATTTCTCACAATCCAATTTCTCCACAGAAAGTCTATCCTAAACTCAGGAGATATGGTCAACCGAAATCAACCGTAACCAATCCGTAATGGATTCTCAAGTCCTTAGCTCATCCGGACATCATCCACGTGTCAATAAAAAAATTCAACTCACCTATCCGGTTACGACTGTGTATGTACATCCGAAAGGATGTCAATTCATCCTAAACTGATGTACCGCTCGACTGGAGAGTCACAACAGACCCCTGCTGTGATCTGTAGTCAAATCTCTGCATACCACCATAACTAACCAGCTCTGTCCAACACTGACCAACTGGTCACTAATCCCTCATGACAGTACTCGATCCTCACGTCTCAACTATCGTTGGATCCTATCTAGTCCATCACTATCCGTGATCCACTCCCAAACCACAGATACCTAACATATGCCCATCTCGACGGAGTCACATCCCGACTCGTGACTAATGCCGAACGATCATCGGCGCTAGTACCAGTACCATCACTATAACCTGTCAGCGTCAGCACAAAGTGTGTGAATCAGACAACTCTGGATCTCCGCTCATACCGAGCGACGATCCCGTACCTCTGCTCAAGTTGGAAAAACTCTGTCTCCCGCGTACCCAACCACTCTAGGTACCACCACTCTGCCAAACCACAGCATGGTACTGAACGCTCCCTGAACGTTCCCCATTCCTCAATTAACACAACTACATCAATCACCCTCAATAGCCAGCCATCTCGACATGATTGTCGACCAACAGTCATCGCTATCGAGATTCGCGTCCACCCATCACACTATTATTCAGTACAACTCAGGATTTCGTATCTTATCTCATAACCGTACCCGTGGATCGAATCCCACCAATTCACTTCACATCTGACAACCAATCTCTATAGTTCTGGCTAGACTCACTAGAGTCATCCACATGGCCATCCAAGACCTCAGCCGCTCGGCGCAGCACAAGTTCCAATCCAGTAGTCATAATCTGGGGTTCGCCTTGACAGACCACCCCGACTTTGGAAAATCATCCAATCCTCAGCAACTACAGACACACAATACTAGTTCAACTATCACAACTAAGGTTCACCTTTCCAAACAATCATAAACTAGGGTTCCACAATCACACCCTAGGCTTCATCTGAACTCCACTATCCCCTGCAGTGTAGTCCACAACTTGACCGACCCCGCGGTGCCGACATCGTATAGACGTCAAATCCTATCCTGCTATCAACTCAACGTAGGTTCCACCACTAAGGTCATCGGCCAACTCCGATGTACCAACATCCCTTACACTAGCAATCACCACTAGGGTTCACATTTAGACCATTACCCAACTGAGGTTCACATTTCCAAGTCACTACTCAAATGGGATTCCCATCACTCAATTGGGGTTCGGGGAAAACCCGGTTGCCCCCAGCAGCACACCAATCTACTATCACATGACCGAACCGACGGTCTCACATCACCAGTTCATCACATACAACCCCACTTGGGTGGAATCATACTAACGCACGGAGTATCCGGCCAATCAAACTCTATCCACTATTCATGATTCATTCCCACCAACTATCCATCCGACCCCCTAACTATCAGGTTAATAACGAACTGCAGCCCAAAGAGACATCACACCCTCGACCTGTGCGCACACGAAGAGCAAACCTGCTCTGATACCACTTGACACGACCCATCCCAATCCCCCCCGGGATTACCATGGGATGTGTCATGCTCCCGTCTGACACGAAGCTTCATACCAGGGATAACCTAAAGCCACTGCCCCAATGAGCTTCCAGAGTGTGCAAGGATCGATGGAGGAGGCATGCAATGTCCCAGTCCCTGCTGCAGTGGCATCGGTGATCAACCTGAAGGGCATTAAAAACAACAAAGTTTGTTTAGTGGACGAAAATAAATAAGTTCATAAACAAATTTCACAAAGATATTTATGCCCATCATTAAAACGTATGCATGCATCGAAAACCAGTAAGCAAACTATTTACTAAAAACAACCGTTAGGGCCTTAGCCCAGAAACCGTAACTCAAAACCAAATGTGGGAACTCAACCCAAAACCGTAAAACCAAATTCCAATTCCAAGTGGGCCACCGCCCAAAACCATAACCATAAATGGCATTCAAGAAAACCTGTTTAAACCATCCTGGGCATCCCAGATGCCTAGTGTCCCAAACGCCATATCTCACGGTATCTACCCGGGGTCTCACCGGGTTAATATCTCTAACATCCCAGATGTCTGACGTCCTAGACGTCCAATCATAGCATTCCTGCTCCTGAATCATCATACGGTCCGGTAGCTCCGTATAATGACCCCTCGCAGGCAATGCACCGTGACTTCTCCAGTTTCCCAGACACCTGGAGGAGACCATCACATTTCCTCGTACCAAGATGGTTTATGGAAAACAGTTTATCAATCATTTCAAAACATCTCAAGGGCCCTGCCCGGAATTTCCATGAAACCATCATAAGTCCAAACGTCTGATTTATCAAATCCAAAACCATTTATTCAAATCCATTTAGGGTCCACAGCCCTAAATCACATTTATAACCAACTGAGCCTCATGCCCGATTTCGTAAACTAACTGGGCCCACGACCCGATTTTGTAAATCAACTGGGCCCCTGGCCCGATTATATAACTCAAATGGGTCTCAGCCCGATTTCGTAAACAGCTGGGCCCCTGACCCGATTTCATAAGGCAATTGGGCCCCCGGCCTGATACGTAACTCAAATGGACTCCAAGTCCGAGGTTTCCAAAACAAGTGGGTCTCATGCTCGATTTCATCCTTCCAATTTCAAAACCATTTCATTCAACTATTTCTAAAACCATAAGTACAGAAAATCAGAGTAAAATCGAAAACCTCGATTTACGTGCAAGCACGTAAATCGCCTCGAAATGCGTGAAACCATATAATTCACCAATATCCAAATCAACATCATATAATCACAATCATAATCCATATAAAAAAGTTATGCATGCATAAGATTTATAAAACCAAAGTCCACTCACAGATCGTCCTACGATGGGCTTCTATACGCGTGCCATAGGCCTTCCCGGGCCTCGTCACTATCACCGAGACTCCCAAACCTGTCCAAATCACACTAGAGGGTCACTAACCTCTTCATTAATCTCCTATTAGAGTCCCGTAATTTTCCCAAATTTTTAACTATTTTTTAAACTTGATCTGAAACCTTCCGATGCCCCGAACATTATCGAGACGGTGTTCAATCGACACGAAACCAGTCCCAAAATATTCGTTACATCGAATAGGTTATTTCACGTGTTGAAAGTTTCCCCAAAAGACCTTACACCCGCCCCCACGCGCTGGTTGAATCCCCTGCGCGTGAAACCCACGCGCTGGGCACTGTTCATCTTCAATCTCGCGTTGGACCCGGTTCACTGGTTTGAACCGGTTCAGGCGAACCGCTGAATCGACCCGGTCGGTTCTCAGCCATTACTCAACCATTACCTACTGGGTTTCTTCCTACGTGTTTGTCTAGGTCCAACTAAGAGGTTTATGGAATCAAAAATAAGAAAACGCATTTAGATTTTTACCTCTGAACAAAAACCCGAAGCCCAGATTTTTCGATCATCCTTCCTCTCTATCCAGACCTCCTCAAGCCTCGAAATCAGGTTCAATGGGTTCGTCTCTGTCCCTAGGTCTCATTAGAATCCATTAGGAGCTTAAAACTACCACTAAAAGTCGACTTTCAAAACTGGGACATAATTAGCTCTCGGGTTAACTCACCGTTGCCGTGAACCACCGTGGTCGCCGCCGTTTCCTTGCCCCCTCCCGTCGTCTCTCACTATCCAAGTCACTCTCATGGTTGTGCACACACAACAAAGATGGCGAGGTGGGGAATATGTGTGTTCGTACGGGGGGAAAGGAAATAGGGTTTCGGGTTGTGATATAACAGAGAGATGGACGGTGTTGATTGAAGGTTTAGGTCAGATGAAGGGCCAAGATCAAAAGGCGAGTTAAGTGGAAATTATCAAATAATTAAAATCTTAATATTTTAATCCAATCTCACCAATCAAGACATAGGTCCACATTTTAAGGTTATTGGTCCATAGGTACCACTTAAAATATCTGACCCAATCAGAATAAGCCAAGTGCCCTCGCCTCGTAATGCGCGTATAGTGAAATCGAACTTCCGTGACCAATAACTTTCCCGTTCGAAGTCCGATTTCAGCGTGCCACCTGTCTTTGGATTCGTATCATCCCGATATACGTAACGGTCCTCTGCCCTCGGCCATCGGACCTCCTGGCAAAAAAGTCAACATTTTGCCCCTTTTAACCAAAATTACCAAAATGCCCCTTAACTTCCGAACGTCACAACTTTCACCTCGAACGTCAGAATCGAACGTGCCACCTGTCTATGGAATCGTGACGTCCCAAACTACGTCACGGTAATCTTTCAAGGTCCATTTGAACGTTCGAATTAAAAGTCAATGTTCTACCCACGACTAGGGGCAAAACGGTCATTTTGCATCGTTCGTCCGATTTCGCCCAACTAATCACCAATTAACCCCACTAATCATGATTAGTTACTAATCTAATCCTGGAATTTGGGACGGGTCGCCCTCCTTAATTAATTTCGTCCTCGAAATTCCAACCGATCTAATCTCAACTGTTCTTCCCTCCTTAATTAGTTTCGTTCTCGAAATTCCAACTATCCTGATTCCACAAACACCCCGTGGAAAGTACAATCGACCTCGCAACCCGTGTACACTCGTACATCAACTAATCAGAACAAAACTAGTCTGCACCCAAACGTACCACTAGTATTCAGGTCGTATCGACTACATTCGACCCCGTCGAATGACAGAAACCACACGTTTCGAATTGACACCACTTGTCAAATCTACCATTTCGTTGACGCAACAACTCGACGGTTCCTTTCTCAATCACCAATCTATCCTGGCATCTGCTCCCACTGGGAGTCATCAGATCTCATTCAACAAACCAAGTTGACACATCCCGACAATCTGTCATCACTTGACAGTTGTCAGTCGAAAACTGACACTATACTCACTCGTGGTTACACTAACCACCAAATTACTCGACTCGAGTATACATCAATCAACACCTCACTCGGCCTGTGTCTAACTGAACCCATCAAAACCACCATGACCCACTGCATAGTATCCGATGTCCAGTCCACGACCTCAACTAATCCAAGGGTATCGAAACTAAGCTGACTACCAACACGCTTACCGACATACCTCGGGTATAACCCGTATACCGTCACCAGGCACCACAAGTCTGCAAAGTATTATACCTCGAACCATGTACAAAGTACACACATCTATTAATCGACCATACTACAACCACCTAGGTCATAGCCAACACGTTCCAATAATGGAGTCCATTTGTCCAATCCAGCATTAGTCAAATCGAAACTCCACCCATCATCCATTTCCAAATCCAAATTCGAATCCGAAATTTCATAAGAAATCCCGAATCCAAACCCAGCATCAGATTCTTAACCCATTTCCAAATCCGAATACGAAATCAATATTTCGTAAGCTAGCATTTAGAATAATCATTCCGCACCCAAATCCAGAAATCCACTTTCAAGTTCCAAAATCGAATCCTGAATCGTCACCCAGAAATTCGATTCCAAAACCCGAAATCTCATTCACGTCTGCCAAGACACCCCAAAACCGAACCTTTCGGTTACCTGCTCAATACATTCGATTGACTTCATAGGGAAGCCAATCCCAATATCCACACGTCTAAGGTTGAAAAAATCTGACCACGTCGAAAACCTACTCACCCGAGTAATATACCATACGGGATTCACTTCGAAAAGAAGTTCAGTCCCGTCATTTACGACTCACATACCAAAGTAAGGGTGATAAACTCTCCCCCTATCTGGATCATTAAGTTCATGACCCAGATTCATCACTGCGTCCCAGAATATAAACGTCACGATCCTGCTCCACCTAGGATCCACAAAGTTAACTACTAGATTCCAAACCATAGGGTCTTACACCCTTAACTAATCTGCATACGGTCACGTCGTTCCACAACCAACTCCTACATCTAAACAGATCAGTCAACGACGAGACACGCCGAGACTGTTGGTTCTCACTGATTACCTCGTATCGATCCTTGCCATTCCACCTAGGAAAAACCAAGGATGATCCAAAACGATGATGCCAATACTCATCCTACGTGAATGCAAAAAAAACTCGTTGCACTCACCACGCTATGTAAACCAACATCGTCTGTCACCAAGCAGAAAATGAGAAATCTCGTTCACCGAACTTCGATATACTCAACTCCACCTGATGACCCAAACAAATCCTGGGTCCACCAACCAATACACGACCAATGTACTGGTGGTACACCCATCATCTGCCCTAGCAGAACCTGAGAAGTCACCCAAAATGACTTCGATATACCAATGTACTGGTCTTTTGAACCACGACTTCTCTTTTATCTGATTGTATATCTGGAGGACAGGTACTGAAAACTGAGTGTTCGATCTTATACCGGCAAACGTATTGGATGACGGGTTCCCCTTGCGCTTGTTGGTATTCCCGACTGAGTTCCCGTGGTAGGCGCCGTCCTTTGGCTGCGCAAACATTTTTTTGAGGTACCCTCCTTCCTCGACGTGGTTGGTGGCATGCGTGGTGTTTTTCTCGTCCTCCCAACATGCATGTCGCTCTGCTAGGGACAACATCTTTGTGAGACTTCGAGTATTGCTCATGACGATGTCTCCGTAGAGTTGGATTTCCTGTGGTAGGCCTTGCTTGAACGTCATGGCTGCGACGAGGTCGCTGCATCCCTTGATGCGAGATTTTTCTTCGGAATACCTCCTGATGTATTGCCGCAAGGTTTCTTTAGACCTTTTTCAGACGGTGAAGAGATGGTCATCCTTGATTTCGACGGTGCAAAGCTGTGAGTACTCCTTCACAGGCAAAGGCCAATTCCTCGAAAGAAGCAATTGATCTCCAGGGGAGATGGTCGAACCATGTCGCCGCCTGACCTTGCAACGAGGCTTAGAAAACTTTGCACATGAGCACATCGTTATGCCTGTGAGGTACCATGACCCCCGATAGTAATTGATGTGTTTCACTGGATCGGAGGTTCCCTTGTACTGATTGAAGTTGCGAGTTGAAAATCGATGCGGGAATGGCTCATCCTCAATGTCCCTCACGAATGGTGAAGATGATGACATCTGAATCTTGCGCGAGAGGTCATCTTCCATGTCTCCATCGCGTTTAACTCCCTGGAGGCGTTGATCTAGCATCCTTCGGACGTCTTCAACTTGCAAAGATTCTTCGTGACAAGGGTTTCCGCACCGGGTCAAATTGCGTCGACTCCCTCGAGTTGCTGCGGGCTTGGATCTCGAGCGTGCTGGCGAGTTAGTCTTGTCTTTCTCGATGTGATCATCTGAGTGGGTGCGTGACACATGGGAGACTACTTGGTGTCTTCGGCTATTGCGTGGGTACTCAATGCGCGAAAGTGCCCCGGGACGTCCTCCCAGTCCTTCTCGGGCCAATGGCCACGGTTAATCTTGTCCTCTTACTCTGGGGGTGCATCTTTCCTCCCCTGAGTCGTTCAACGACATTTCTTGGGACATTGTCTAGTAGTGGACATGCTCTTTGCTGGCGCTTTTCGGGACGTCCCCTGATGTCTTGCGAGGTTCATTACTTTTCTCAGAGGTTTTGGATGTCCCGATGTCCCCCAACAGCTGTTGCAGGAGCTCCGATTGGGCCCAAACTTTGGTTGCTTAGCTGCTCGACCTGCTGTGTCAGTCCAAGTCGCGGAGGTGACCCCTAGGTGCTTGCTCGTGATGAGTAGCATGTCGGGGCGCACGACGCACGCCTTGATATAGATGCGACGAACCATGTCCCCCTGGTTCCTGGGTGTTGGCCTGCGGATTGCACAGGGCGTCCAAGTGCCTCCTTAGGTCCAAGTAGGCAGGGAGTTGATTTGGGATTCTTAGAGATGCTTCTCCTACTAGCACACAGTCCGTTTGTTGAACAAACGTTGCGCTTGTCCCCATTGCAGGTGGGGGGTTCATAGTAGCAGCAGCCATAGGGAACGTTCCAAAACTAAACATAGGTGCCCAATCTGGCCTTCTGAATGGTAAGTGAATTGATGTGTGGCGCGGGCCATGCAGGAGACTGGAAAATGGTTCTTCTGGAATTGCTAGGAAGGGTTCACTCACGGCAGCGATCGCAGCAGTGGATGAGGCAGCCTCGGAGGCTCGTGTGGATCGGCGTGTTCTAGCCATGTGAAGAACGGTAAATGTCGAAAGTGTGATGATGGAGTTTTTTCAAGGAAAAACTAAAGAGCATGCTTTGAGTATTTCTTAAATCGGCTTTCAATGAAAGCACCAGTTGATACAGAAATCGTCCAGCTCTGTGAAGTTCCTTCTCAATCCCTACATACAAGAACGAAAATCAAACGTGGTTAAGGTTGAATCCCGGGAGGGGAGGTGGTTCAACCGAAAACGCTCCGATACTTAAGTCAACTTTCTGAGAGAGAATAATCTGACAAAGTGTTTGCTGAAGTTTTTGATTACCTCTAAAAATGAGATGAGGTCTTCTATTTATAGTGAAGCCTTGAGAGTCACCGGAGCGTCCTGATTGGTTGAAGGAGAAAGTATTAAATAAGTGATTGTATCGCATGTAATCATTTATTTATTTAACGAATAAATAATTCGCTGAGAAGTTATTTATTATCGACATTGATCTTATTAATTAATATATTAGTTAGTAAATATATTAAATTAATACAGAGATCATTACATGTCATCGTCAATTTTACCAAGGGTAATATTGACATTATGAGAATTGTTAACCACGTAATAAACTTCAGAATTTTTTGGTAATTTATGGTTCAAGAGTAGTGTGTGTATATATATATATATATTTAATAGGAAGCATACAGCATGGTAATTAATAGTCAAGAAGATCCCCATGCAGCTCACCATTTAGGGGCGGCCTCTACACCGAAGGCTGTCTGTTTTAATTATGTATGTTTTATTTTCAAACGATTTTCTTATTATTTTAAATACATCCTTTGAAACAGATTTTTCTTATTCTTACAAGTATATATTATATGTAATATTGATATTTTCTCTAGAAAATTCGAAATTATAACCCTAAAAAACCACGAAAATTCCATGAAAGAAAGAAAGAAATAAGCATGATTATGGCGTCATTAGAGGTGTAATTAATGCAGCCCAGAAAACATAATAATAATTAATATTAGATCGATAAGATGTATTCTTCATTATATATGGATATATACACGTACTCCGGAACTTTAACAATACATAAGTGAGTGAAGACAGAAAATTCCACCTGTACATATTTTACATTAACTGATCGAGATGATCATAATTTATATCATGTCGATATATATATATATAGATATATGATGGATTATGAAATTAATGAATTGAAGCATCTAAAAAGGTGCTGTGATTACATCCCTTGCTCTTGGTGGTCTCATACAATCTTCCACATACTTGAGTTCCTCAGCTGAATCCATCATCTCGTCACCATTTGCTTCATCGAACTCACCACTGCTTTAAACCCCTGCAAATAAACCATAAATTAAGATCCATTCATTTTGTCATTTAATTAATAAGTAATTAAAATCAACCATTTATACTTATGTAATATTGAGAAAGATTTTAGGTATTGCCTCCGTGAAAATGCTCATTGCTTCTTCTATGTTCTTTTGTATTCACCACATACCTAGCTGCCTCCTGCAAACCCACAACAAAAAAATAATCCATAAACTTTTAAACTCATGAACAAAATATTCAAATTTTCATATTCTAAAATATTACAAGTAATTTTAAGTTCGAATCCCTGTTATTAACAAATTAAAATTCATGAACAAACAATTAAAATTTTCATATTCTAAACATATATTAGAAATAAATTTAGGTTTCAAGCACTGGTTATGTAACGATTCATGAAAGACCCACCTTGCAAATTGGATTTGATCCATTCCTAGAGTTCTTGGCTCATTTTCTATCGATGGCCTCCTACCAATTCGTACAAATGATGTGTCCTCCATGATTTTAACAGCCAGAAAAAGAGAGATCGGAATTCGGAAGAGAGAGAGAGAGAGAGAACGGAAAGATCGAGAAGAGAAAGGGAATTCGCGGAATGAAATATGATTTGAAGAGCACCACGTATAATGAAGTACATCAATTTATACACTTTGAGTTTGTAATTTTTTGGTACCAAAAACGGAAAAAAAAAACATGGACGTGGTAGGTCATGGCTCGTTGACTGGCGGATTGACTGATGATGGAGCTTACCCGATGTATGAGGGTGTTGTGGTGAGCAAATGCACCACGTAATTGTAACGTGGCGGATTACGACCGCAAGTATGCGAGTACGTGGCAGCCAAGGGATGGCGGGATTGCGTACGTGTCGACGATGGTAACCTCGTCCCGATGGAGAAAACTAGGGTTGGCTGTGATCCCGACATATTTCCTAATGTGGAAATCTATGGCGGTTTTGTTTGGGACAGATGGCGGAGTCGTACTGCTGCAGGGTACGTATACCAA
Source organism: Prinsepia uniflora (assembly GCA_032719365.1). Taxonomy (NCBI): domain Eukaryota; kingdom Viridiplantae; phylum Streptophyta; class Magnoliopsida; order Rosales; family Rosaceae; genus Prinsepia; species Prinsepia uniflora. Next base: position 28,848,861 of record CM064876.1, on the reverse strand, counting down.
CCAGGGAGGACCACGATGGTGTTTTGCCAAAATTGAGCAAACGAATTTAATGTGGGCCATGTGGGATATGTATGAGTGCTGTTTTTTATTTTTTATTATATTGTTCTACTCATTGATCGTTGAGAATCATGAGGTCCGTTGAGAATCATGAGGTGATATATTAGGGAGAGAATAAATAAGTTGATAAATTTGGGATTCATCCACCATCTAATAGTAGGTTTGTTCTTAGTCTCCAAATTCACATGAATCACGCCCTCAAATTTCAAGCTTTGAACAGTAATTAATATTCTGGTTAAAAAAAAAAGAACAGTAATTAATATAATCACAATATTTCCATGTTAATTTTAGGTGGGACCCAATTAATGTTTAGTGAAATATGAATTGTCTTTTATGGTTCCTAATCACTTTTCGATTTACCTAATATATTGTCCTCCTTTATATACATACAAGCATGAAACTAAGAATTGAATAAGAGATTGATTAATTTTAATGTTATATTCTATTAAAATTTGATGATATAAGTAAATTTTATTAATAAAAGAAAAAAATATATATCATTGATTCTTATCATAAATATAAATATTTGATCATATATAAAAAAAGCTAAGAAAAAGAATAATTTTGTGCAATAATATAAAAGTATTAAAATTTGTAGACTTTTAGTTTTCAAGGTATTAAATGCATCTATTATCATGTTGATGTTGATATTATCAACAAATATTTTTTTATATGAATAATAATTATATAATCTTCAAAAATATTATTCTTTATCTTATTTAAGTATAGATCAAATTAACAATTAGACCCGCGCGTTGCCATGTGACTGTTGAATTGATTATGAAAATAAATATTTACATGTTTTGTATTACTAATTTTCCATAAATAAACAGTAAAAGCAAGATTTTCGTCAAACTGTTATTTAAATCTATTATCCATTATCAAATCAGTGTTTTCCCCTCTGAATAGACCTTTCATTAAAAAATTTATCACAATCAATGATTCTAATTCTAAACCTGACAGAAAGTGTAGAAGCTCATATGCATAAGGTGGTAATTTATTAGAAAAAGCCCATACACAAACGGTGGTAGTTTAATGGAAAAAGATTGACAGAATTTATGTATCAGATGGAGTACTTTATTAGAAATTGTAGTATTTTATTAGAAGCTCATATGCATAAGGTGGTAATTTAATGGAAACAGCTTGACAAAACTTAAAAGTAGAGAATAAATCCAAAACCCTAAACGTAGCACTTTTTTATTTGCAAAGGAAAACAAAGCTATATATGTTCATTTCTTAAAAAAACGATTTACAACAAACCGAAAGAAAATGATTTAGCTAAGATGAATTAGCTGGAACGTGTCCCAAATTCAATCGAAAGAAAAATCAAGTTGTCAACACATTAAGGCTACATGTGTCTAGCAAGGGCGCAACCATAAACTTCACTATTCATAACAAAGGAAAAGAAAAAAAAGGGCAAATTTGGTAAACGAAAAAAAGAAGGGCAGAATTGGTAAAACAAAAAAAAAGCAGAATTGGTAAAACACTGTAGGTGAACATTATTTTTTATATATCTCTTTTAGTATAGATATAATTAATCGGTTGCCCATAATTACTAAACAATACAATCACTACAAGCAATAGGGATTTGCCCGACAAACGCGTGATCGCAGGGCAACTTCATGAATTCTGTCGGGCCACCTTAGACGTAAAGAATGTTTGTTGGGCAAAGGTCGTCGCCTAAAGTTTGTGAGGCAAACCTTTGCCCGACGAACAAAATGTGTTCGTTGGGAAAAATTGATCATGGGCCCGACAAACATAGATCGTCGCGACTAATTCGCTGCTCGCTCAAACTGCAGTTTTTTTGCCCGACGAACATCAGTTCCGTATGGCTAACGTTTTCCCGACAAACGTTGTATTCGTCGGAGCAAAATAACCAAATTTTTTTTTGGTACTGAAATTGTGTTTTAATGGTTTTGTACATTTAATATATATATATATATATATATATATATATTAGTAACATATGAAACTATTATATTTATCATCTAATTAAATAATAAAAAATAAAATTTCTCAAATTAATAAAAAAGATATAAAAGCCTTCAAATAATAAAAAGAAATAATTCTAGCAAAAGTCATAGAAGTCTTAAACATAATAAATAGTCCTTAAACATAATAAAAAGAAATAGTTCTAGAAATTTAATAAGTCTCAAACATAGCAATACATAAAGCTAAACGCTCGACGGCTGGTCGGGGTGAGATGTTGGCTGCTGGGGTGGCTGATCAGACTGTGAGGTTGATTGCTGTGGAGATTCACCGGGATGCCGAGCTGGATTGGGGTGGCTGGTCATGCTGCGGGAGCTGGTTGTGCAGGCGACTAGTCAGGATATGAGGCTGGTGTTGCAGGCAACTGCATACCCTGCATTTGAGCGAACTGAAACACCTCTGGGGGAACTGCCAAATTATTTTGAACCAGTACATTAGTGATCAATTCGAAGAAAGACTGACAACGATCATCAACAACTCGAGATTCAGAGGTTGCTGAGTTTTGTGTGCTGGCTCCCTGAGAACTCGAGGAGCTACTCCCACGCTCACGAATCAAAGCATTACCTGACAGGGACCCGGACCCAACTGGACCTCGATAACCGTGCCCGGTCCTGCTCCCGTCTGACAAGTCAACTGAAGTCCCGAAAGTACCCTTCAGCACCTGTCAGACCAGGGATAACTGCACTGATTTCTGCTCATGCCTCCGCCTCGAGATCAGCCCCGAACGTTGTGCCACGGCCTGGAGGGTCATCAAAAACAAAGGTGTGAGTGGACAAAACTATATTTGTTAAAATACATTTATAAAAGACATCCTTTACCCTCCAGTTTTACAAACCATGCATGCATAGGATAAAACCATGAATAACAACAAATCCGGCTCTCAAGCCCAACATGTGAAAACCTTTAATCATTTATATCACTTTATAAAATCAGTTCACCACATAATAAAGCATATAACTCGGGAATTACACATCCGAGGATCCTCTGGGAATTACACATCTAGTGTCGTCATCCAATGCTGGGAATTACACATCCAGCCTCACCGGGAATTACACATCCGGTTTCTCCAGGAATTACGCATCTGGAGTCCCTCCAGGAATTACACATCTGGAGTCCCTCCAGGAATTACACATCTGGAGTCATCAAATATCAAAACACAATCAAAAAGCTTATTTCAAATCAAGTATCAAAACCATGTCAAAACCATATCACGGGTCCACATGCCCAAATCTCATTTCTCGTCAATCCGTCAAATCATTAAATAATTCAACACGCAAATCCGTAAAATCATATCCGAAAACATCACAAAATCCATTAAATCAATTTCCCAACTCATAATTCAAGCCAAAACCAATCACAAATCCCGGGCATTCGCCCAAAACAGTCATTTCACATTTTCTCGAAAAATGTGCCCGAAGCACTGATTTAAATAATATAATATTCCCCAAAATCCAGAAATCATCATATCACATCATTAATCATGGCAAATCAACTTAAATCATATTATAAAACATTTAAAAGCAGTTAAAATGTATATGCATGCATTTAGGGTAGAAAAACAAAAGTCCACTCACACACCGTCCAAACCGCTCGCTTTCCGAGCTGCACGCTTTTCGTAATTTCCGATACGAGCCAGGAATCCCGAATCCTGTCCAAAATCATTTCTCAGGGTCGCTAAGGACTCAATTTACATCATACTAATTTATCATAATTTTCCGGGAATTTAATATTAATTTAATACGTAACATAAACCTTCGGACCCTCGAAACATTATCGAGACGGCGTCCGATCGACTCATAACCAAAACCAAATATGTTCGTTACATTAAATAGGACAAGTTTCATGTTGAACTCACCTCGGGATTCCCCCTCACGCGCCCCCACGCGCCGCCGTGAGTAGCTGCGCGTGGGTGCCACGCGCCTGCTACAGTACCCATCACTGTTGTCTTCTCGACCCGAATGACTGGTAAACGGGTCATTTGACCCGCGATGCAACCCGTTTCAAACTCCATCAATTCTGCATCATTTCTTACAATTCAAACTTCTAACAGTATCGTTTAATCTCTAATTTAAGGTCTGCAATGTTACTTACCAGCGTCAGTACCTCAATCCCTTCGATCAAACATCGAGTGTTCTTGTTGAAACTTCAACATCTGTTCCGTTCATTATCCATCGATTTCTTCAAATTGATTGAGGCAAAAGCTTCATAGAAGTCTCCTGAATGCGTTTCCAATTTCAATTTCTTCCTCAAGCCTCCCTGGTGCTCGACTCAATCTCGAAAAACCGAAGCCGTCACCCCTTCGGTTCTACAGCAAAACGACCTCAATTCTCTCAATTTCTGAGGGGGTTCCACTCGCCTTAACTTAAGAAGCTTAAATCAACGTCAATTTCAACAATTATGATCCGCATAGTCCAATTCGACTATCAATTGTTCTTCAATTTTTTCACTCTTCGGTGTCTCGGGTTTAGGGTTCTGTTTTCCTCAATTCTCCCCTCATTCCACTCGTTTTTCTATCTTAGTTCCTCTTCCCGTCTCAGGTTTCATCACCCTAGCCTTATTCACAGATCAATTTGATCGAAATCAACACGGGACGGTGGGCGGGTGCATTTGTATGTATTAGGCATTTAGCCACTAATCTTCCTCTAATGGTGACAAGTGTCATCCCCTGGTCAATCCACACCCAAATTAAGTGAATCAGCTAATTTAATTCATACAATAATCCCAACTGCAGAAATTTACCATTTTACCCGTGTCACAACAAATTACCAAAATGCCCCTCGTCATTCTAGACCCATAACTTTCACGTTCTGACTCCGATTGACGCATGTCGCCTGTCTACGGATTCAGCATCACGAGACCTACCCAACGGTATTCTCAGAAAGTCCAAACAATGCCCCGATCAAAAAGTCAATTTCCGGCCCCTTTTACCACCTTCCGCACGTCATAACTTTCTCCTCGAATGTCGGAATTAGGCGTGCCACCTGTCTATGAACTCGTGACGTCCCGAACTACGTCACGGTCATTGGTCAAAGTCTGTTTGAACCGCTCAAATCAAAAGTCAACTTTTTGCCTAATTCCAGGGGCAAAATCGTCATTTTCCCCAAAGTTTCCAAATTTTCCTTTTTTGAATTTCCGGGTCATTACAACTTTCCCCCCTTAAAAAATTTCGCCCCCGAAATTCAAACAACCTCTCCATCAACAACCATGGAGACTCAAATCATATCCAGTTTAATATCTCGGGTTCCCACCTGAACCCTCACTCGTTATGTATAACCATAACCACTCTTTCTATTTTTCCCGGCTCATCCAGAGCCCTCATAACACATCATGACTCATTTCGAGTCCTAAATCAACTCTTAACTCCTGTTGAGTCTCATTACCCGCTATCCTCGGGTCGAGGTTATCCTGGGCCTACCATGCCCACCATAGACCATATCGTTATCATAACCAACCATCTGGACCAATACAAGTCTGACACAATCACAACACTTGATACAATACTCGACCCCTAATCCAGGGCCCAAATCGCGTCAGGGATTTCCGACACCCTCATATCACATCTAATCATCAGGCCGCGCACAAGGCTCGCATCTCGGAGGCATGGAAAATCCGTAACCAAATGCTCTGATACCAATTTGACAGGACCCGTCCCAACTGGACCCCGATAACCGTGTCCGGTCCTGCTCCCGTCTGACAAGTCAACTGAAGTCCCAAAAGTACCCTTCAGCACCTGTCAGACCAGGGATAACTGCACTGATTTCTGCTCATGCCTCCGCCTCGAGATCAGCCCCCGAACGTTGTGCCACGGCCTGGAGGGTCATCAAAAACAAAGGTGTGAGTGGACAAAAATATATTCGTTAAAATACATTTATAAAAGACATCCTTTACCCTCCAGTTTTACAAACCATGCATCCATAGGATAAAACACATGAATAACAATAAATCCGGCTCTCAAGCCCAACATGTGAAAACCTTTAAATCATTTATATCACTTTATAAAATCAGTTCACCACATAATAAAGCATATAACTCGGGAATTACACATTCGAGGATCCTCTGGGAATTACACATCCAGAGTCGGTCATCCAATGCTGGGAATTACACATCCAGCCTCACCGGGAATTACACATCCGTTTCTCCAGGAATTACGCATCTGGAGTCCCTCCAGGAATTACACATCTGGAGTCCCTCCAGGAATTACACATCTGGAGTCATCAAATATCAAAACACAATCAAAAGCATTATTTCAAATCAAGTATCAAACCCATGTCAAAACCATTATCACGGGTCCACATGACCAAATCTCATTTCTCGTCAATCCGTCAAATCATTAAATAATTCAATACACGCAAATCCGTAAAATCATATCCGAAACATCACAAATCCATTAAATCAATTTCCCAACTCATAATTCAAGCCAAAACCAATCACAAATCCCGGGCATTCGCCCAAAACAGTCATTTCACATTTTCTCGAAAAATGTGCCCGAAGCACTGATTTAAAATAATATAATATTCCCAAATCCAGGAAATCCGATCATCATATCACATCATTAATCATGGCAAATCAACTTAAATCATATTATAAGCATTTAAAAGTAGTTAAAATGTATATGCATGCATTTAGGGTAGAAAACAAAAGTCCACTCACACACAGTCCAAAACGCTTGCTTTCCGAGCTGCACGCCTTTCCGTAATTTTCGATACGAGCCAGGAATCCCGAATCCTGTCCAAAATCATTTCTCAGGGTCACTAAGGACTCAATTTACATCATACTAATTTATCATAATTTTCCGGGAATTTAATATTAATTTAATACGTAACATAAACCTTCGGACCCTCGAAACATTATCGAGACGGGCGTCCGATCGACTCGTAACCAAAACCAAATATGTCGTTACATTAAATAGGACAAGTTTCATGTTGAACTCACCTTGGGATTCCCATCATGCGCCCCCACGCGCCGCCGTGAGTGGCTGCGCGTGGGTGCCACGCGCCTGCTACAGTACCCATCAGTGTTGTCTTCTCGACCCGAATGACTGGTAAACGGTCATTTGACCCGCGATGCAACCCGTTCCAAACTCCATCAATTCTGCATCATTTCTTACAATTCAAACTTCTAACAGTATCGTTTAATCTCTAATTTAAGGTCTGCAATGTTACTTACCAGCGTCAGTACCTCAATCCCATCGATCAAACATAGAGTGTTCTTGTTGAAACTTCAACATCTGTTCCGTTCATTATCCATCGATTTCTTCAAATTGATTGAGGCAAAAGCTTCATAGAAGTCTCCTGAATGCGTTTCCAATTTCAATTTCTTCCCTCAAGCCTCCCTGGTGCTCGACTCAATCTCGAAAAACCGAAGCCGTCACCCCTTCGGTTCTACAGCAAAACGACCTCAATTCTCTCAATTTCTGAGGGGGTTCCATTCACCTTAACCTTAAGAAGCTTAAATCAACGTCAATTTCAACAATTATGATCCGCATAGTCCAATTCGACTATCAATTGTTCTTCAATTTTTTCACTCTTCGGTGTCTCGGGTTAGGGTTCTGTTTTTCCTCAATTCTCCCCTCAATTCCACTCGTTTTCTATCTTAGTTCCTCTTCCCGTCTCAGGTTTCATCACCTAGCCTTATTCACCGATCAATTTGATCGAAATCAACACGGGACGGTGGGCGGGTGCATTTGTATGTATTAGGCATTTAGCCACTAATCTTCCTCTAATGGTGACAAGTGTCATCCCCTGGTCAATCCACACCCAAATTAAGTGAATCAGCTAATTTAATTCATACAATAATCCCAACTGCAGAAATTTACCATTTTACCCTTGTCACAACAAATTACCAAATGCCCCTCGTCATTCTAGACCCATAACTTTCACGTTCTGACTCCGATTGACGCATGTCGCCTGTCTACGGATTCACCGTCACGAGACCTACCCAACGGTATTCTCGGAAAGTCCAAACAATGCCCCGATCAAAAAGTCAATTTCCGCCCCCTTTTACCACCTTCCGCACGTCATAACTTTCTCCTCGAATGTCGGAATTGGGCGTGCCACCTGTCTATGAACTCGTGACGTCCCGAACTACGTCACGGTCATTGGTCAAATTTCGTTTGACCGCTCAAATCAAAAGTCAACTTTTTGCCTAATTCCAGGGGCAAAATCGTCATTTTCCCAAAGTTTCCAAATTTTCCTTTTTCGAATTCCGGTCATTACATTACCCACCCCTCGAATGATCGTCCCACGACGCTTTCCTAGCCTTTCATCTAGGATTTCCACTGGCCTAGTGGGATCACGGTAACAGTTGCTCCAACGGGACCTCAAGGTGCTGTTGCACTAGCTGAGACTGTAAACGCTCCCTATCTACCTGTATTCCCCTCTAAAAACTCAAATAAACTATAATTAGAAAACAAAGTACAAAAAATTAAATTGAAATTTAATGAGAAAAAAAATAAACGTACGTTAATTTCATCAGCCACCTCATTGTCGTGGCCGACGTTAACCTGCCCCCAGACGTCTAACTCTGGCCACAATGAACCATTCTGTCGTCGCTCCTCGTGCCGGAACGCAAGAGCTCGCGAGCCCCCGTGGTGATTGTATTTCTTCTCATTTCGATTTCTTTTGTTGGCGGTCGATCGTCTCTATTTATATTTAAAAAGAATCAATAACTAAAATTTGGATATTAGATTGCAAATAATGAAATAATTCTTAAATCAGAGACTTACCACAAATTCAGGGGTCTGAAAATGAGTGCACAACCAGTCCCACTCTCCTCTACGATTCTCATTAGCCAACTCAGTAGGAGGATTCACAGTCGCTTCTACCGCTGTACTCCAACTCTTGTAATATGTACTCAATTCGCTCTTCCATTCCCTGTACCTGCTCTGCCAGAGGTCAGTGAGGTACATATTGACATCAGGGTCCATCAAGTCGTACTCAAAATTAACCTGCATTAAATAACAAAGTTTCTAAATTAATAAAAAAATGTTGAAGAACATATTAAAAACAAATAAATACTTACCGATAACTGATCCCAACATAGCTTCTTGTATTCCGAATCCCGCATTTTGAAAGTGGATGCCAGCATCTTACAGTCAGTTCGAACGATCGCCCCTATGTCATGTGATGTAACACCCTGGAGATTCGTAGATTGTGATATTGTAAAATATGGAATGAAATGACATTTTTACCCTTGTGAATGATTAGGTCAAATTGTTGACTTTTTGATTGGTGGGTCAACCGGACCTTGACCGATGGCCGTGACGTAGTTCGAGACGTCACGAGTCCATTGACAGGCGGCACGTCCAATTCGGACGAACAGGGGAGAAGTTGCGACGTTCGGAAGTTCAGGGGCATTACCGTAATTTGGACGAATTAGGGGAAAAAGTTGATTTCTTGAAATACCGTGAATTTTCACACGACCCGAAGACCGTTGGGTTCGCGTCTCGATGCCCTGAGTATAACGACAGGCGGCACGCGTGAAATGGACATCGGATGACCGAGTTACGGGTCACGGAAATTGGAGGGCATTTTGATAATTTCTGCCCTGAGGGCATTTTGGTCTTTTTGCACGGTTACTGTAGCAGCAACCGTGAAAATCAGGGTACACGGCCATGCCGTGGTGTTTGTGGGCGTGCAATTGTTTAAGCCTTAGTGGACTGTTTTGTGGACATTGTTTATGTAGTTTGAGGTAATGGGAGTGTTGTTTGAGGCCGAATTAGTGCACGGGTAGGAATTAGATCGTGGGTTTGAGCTCTGTGTGCGGTGGGCAGAGTTCAGTGAGGCCTGTGAGTGTCTCCCACGGGTGTTGGCCTCCTTGATCGATTAACCGCGCAAGGGGAGTGAGAGACGGGTTCATTTGGCGTCTGTTTGAGGTTGAGAGACTGTGAGGGACAGAGAGGAAACCGTGGAGAACATTTTCGGGTTTTTGGGGGGAAATTTCCGAATTCAATCTCTACGGGTTTTGGGACCAATCTAGGCACTGTGGAAGCCTTCTGGAGTGACAGAAACTTGTGCGTGCAGTAATTGAAGGGGGTTGATCATCGAGTGCCCAGGAACCCAAGTTCCAGTTCAGAGAAAACCAGTTTGGAGGGAAAAATCTAAGTTCAATTTCTACGGCCTATTGGACGAAACCAATCACTGAGTGAGCTTTCTGGGAGCATTTGGAACTTGTCCATATCGGAAATCGGCGGCAACCAGCCACGGAGGAGCTGGGACGGTAACCGCCGTGTGCAGAGGAAATCGCAGTGTTTGGACGGCTACTTCCAGGTAATGTTTCATTCAATTGATGGTTCCATTTGGTTAGTCTGGGTCCTCTAATGCTCCTGTATGATTTAATTGGACAATGGAGATAGTTTGGAGGAGTTCTGAGGTTTGACCCGTGAGGCTATTCGGGTTTGGTTAGGACGATTTAGGGCGTGTCGAGATGATTAGAGGACTAGGAACTGTAATTAAAAGATGTTAGAACATGTTAGAATCAAGAATGAATGAAATTAAGTAGAAATGGAGGGTTATTTAACCGGGTCACACGCGGGTTGAAGACCCAAATTACAGTAAATCGGGCAAAGACGACGACACTGTAGCAGTGTCACTATAGCAGCGCGTGACTTTCACGCGCAGCCACTTTGGGCGGCGCGTGAGGGCGCGTTGAGCACTATCTCGGATCACGGTCAACATGACTTTTAATCCTTTCATCATTTTGAACATTTTCTGTGAAATAACCATGTTGATCTGAGATAGTGAGGAAGGTCAGTTTAGGGCCGGATGTCTCGGGAAGCGTGTTGGCCGGCTTTCCCGAACTGGTTTCTATTTTGGACTTTTTGAGGGTATTTTAAGGACCTATAATGACACTTGCGTGTGAATTGAAATGACAGGAAACTTACGTTAATCCCGGAGACAAGTTCGTACGCGCGTTATTCGCAGGGGGAACGTACTGTGAGTGGGCCCGTTTTTATTAACACTTGCATGCATAACCGTTTCCATTTTCGCATATCCATATGTGTGTGTGTGAATCAATAATGGATTTTGATTATCTCGATTTACGGCTGTGACACGTTTTACCGTGTTAGGCTGAGACCCGTTTTACGGAAATTGAATACTGTTTTATATTTTATATATATATATATATATTTACGTATGCATGTGGATATGATGACTATCTTGGTACTGCACTGTATAATCCACCGTATAATACTGTCTCCTCCGGATGTGGTACCCCGGAGCGGTCACGGAGCATTGCCTGCTAGGGGTCATGCTACGGAGGTGCCGGACCGTAGGATGACTCAGGAGCAGGATTGCTATGATTGGACGTCTGGGACGTCGAGCGTCTGGGACGCTAGGCATCTGGGATGCCATAACTGAACTGGGTTCGGAGTTTGGACTCGGGATTTGAGACCCCGGGTGGCACGCGTAGCCTTGGGACTGTGACCATTATTGGACATCAGGGACGTCGGACATCTGGGATGTCAATATCGGATGTGTATGGTGCAGTAGCTGGGTTTATGTTGCATTTCTGGATAAATATGATGCTGGTGATGTATTACATGTATTTATGATTTGTTTTTAAATACCGATGCATGCATGTTTGGAAAACAGAGGGGTAAATTATATATTTTACTTATTATACTATTTTTACAAACCTGAGTTTCGGCCCACTCACCTTTCATGTTTTGGTAACCCCTCCAGGTCGTGCTGCTGAGGTTGGTGAGGACCCCGAGGCTGAGGCATAGATTTTGTACTGCGCACCTAATCCCCTGTCGGGTAGGGTCACTCGCATGATTTTCCTTTCTAGTGTCGTGCTCGGATGTTGTATTTTGGACTGTATCCCTTGTCTGACATCTGTTAAATTTGGGTTATGTATGACTTTATAATTCGGACATTTATGCATTTAAGTTTTTAAGGCTAAAATTGGAATTTTCGGTTCGGGTGTCAGACGGGAGCAGGGCACGTCCCCTTGTGGTCCCCGGGGGATCGGGGGCGGGTCCCTGTCATGTGATACCAAGCTGTGGATCTTTTCAGATGCTTTTCGCAAATGAGGTATGTAAACCACATGAATCTTTTCCTTCGTTGTATGGGTGATCCTCTGTGTTTCCAAACATTTGTTGACCCCGCGAACTTTTAAGACATTTCATGCATGAGTCGATAAGTCCTAGAAATGGAGTAATGAAAAATAATATTCATTATAATTAAGATAATACGTGACTTACCATTGGGGAGTACTCCATTCCCATTGGGCATGTCGCTTGATATCGTCTCAGTTGGCTTAGAATCCGTACGTGGTTCCCCCCGTTTCTTACTATGGCGTCTACGAGCGGAGCGCGCTCCTAGGCGCACAGGGTTTGTATTATTCATAGGGACCTGAGTGACTCAACAGGGGATGCTGTAGAGGATGGCAGTGGAGACGCCTCAATTGGGCCAGGAGTGGCATCAGATCGACCACGACGTGTAATCAACGGACGTGAAGACATCCAAATATTGAAATCAAACAGTGCTGAGTAATTCATGCCAAATATTGAACACTTTAAATTAGAAACACAACATCTTAACTTAAAGGTATTCACCAAACATACTAATAAGCTTAAATAATAAAACTTAGTGTTTCTGATACAATAACATTCAGCCTTTTAACAAAATTTTAGATCTATATAATGCCAATGCAACATGAAAATGTAAAAGAGACGATAGCAATGGAAACATATGACATTTGCCTCTAAATCAACCTAATAATCACCCAAAATCACAAATAAATCAGAAAAACACAAGTAGGTGAAAGAACATTACAATAACAATGCTCATGTCATTGTCGCATGGATATTTTGAAACATTTAACAAATAAAAGAATTAGGAACATGAAAGAGAGGAAGTTGTAACAAAGATATATATGAAGAAATAAATAACAACCAATGCAATAGTCACAAAAAACAGGATAGCTATATCAACAACACTAACTTCATATTTTTCACTTGAAATATATACACTTGAACAACTTTACTCAAAATATACCAAACTAAATAAATTAATAAGAGCATTTAGTTATCCATCCAGAAATTTGCCTGGTATCTCCTCCCTGCTAAGAAAATTGCATGCAGAAGGGCTATATTTGAGTAAACAATAAAACCAAGTAGACTTTTAAGCTGCATCGGATTATGCAATATGATAATATACATATATATATAATTAGTATCATTAATTATGAATCTTGATTTCTAGGGTCTCAACTTGGTGACAGACAAACTCAAAAACACATCTCCAATATTTAACCATTAAAATTGGGGTCATTTCACATGACAACCTCCATACCTGTACACACTATTATGACTACATCCATCGATATCATCCAATCAATGTGTTATTTTCTTTTTCTTTTTTTGAAATTTTTTTAAGAAGAAAAAAAAACTCTCCAAAACATGGCTTTTGGGATTAGAAGACACATATCCACCATGTTTGATGTATGTTTCATGTCAGATCAACACTCACAATTTATACAATAGTTTTCACACCTTATTATGCAAATTTCCTAACACAATTATATATCCAAAATTCTTACCAAAATTAAATTTAGAGATAAACACACATACCCCTCTTTACAAGTGTTCCTCCAAATCAATCACAGATTTCCTACAAATGAAACATACAACTATATAATTAGTTCAAATAAATAAAAACTTCAAATTACAAAAAAAAAAATCTATTTCCTAAAACATATACCTCTCAATGGACTTTGGAGTTGGAGAGGAAAAAAATAAGAATGAATTGTTATGAGGTAATGATGGAGTTAAGAGAGAGAGAGAGAGAGAGAGAGAGAGAGAGAGAGAGAGAGAGAGAGAGAGAGAGAGAGAGAGAGAGAGAGAGAGAGTGAACTGATAAAACTAGGGAAAATGGGACAAAACAGATGCTTAAAATGAATGAACTTTTTGCCAGATGAACATATGTTCGTCGGGCAAAGTATAATATTTCGTCGGGCCACAAAAGTAAATGACTGCATTCAAGTTGCAACGAAATTCGTCGCCATCATATGTGCTTTGCCCGACGATATATAACTGTTGGTTGGGCAAAGGTAGCGCGGGAAGGGTTTTTTTTGCCGCCACCCATGGACACTTTCTCACCTGACGTTTAGCGACGAACGTGATCGTCGCTTAAAGTATTGCCCAACGAATATAAATGTTCGTCGGGCAAATATGCCTTTAATGACAAATTATTTGTTTGTCGGGCAACCGTTTGTCGAGCCAATGCTTTTTTCTTGTAGTGAATATTCGTTTTTTGGGTTAGTAATTTCAGGCGAACTAAAGCTCACCCTAGCCTATAGGGCAAGCATGTCCATGTATACTATATATCAAACAGAGCATTTAATTTCTGAATCTTTATTTCAAAATTATTTAAAACAAAAAATCATTGAAATTGGAGTCATTCACAAATAAACGACACAGTTCGTTTGGAGTCATTCACAAAAATCATTCAAATTGGAGTCATGTATACTATATAACAAACAGAGCATTTTAATACCATGGATTTATTTGATATATATCATAAATGGCTAAACAACATTTAAATTTGTTTTTTTACGAAGACGATTTTGAAACATGAGTTAGAAAATGAACAGTTCAGACAATGATTACGAAAAAAATTTGATATATGTACAAAAAAAATTTGATAAATAAAAGAGTATACATAGAAGGAGATATTAAAAGGTGGGATGCAAGTATTATATATCTATATATAAAAATAATGTCAGGACTCGACCCTCTTCTGTCAGGTCTCGATTCATCTAGCACAATTGACAGGACCGCCCCCGAAGGGGGCATCGATAACCGTGCCCGGTCCTGCTCCCGTCTGGCAAGATGACTGAAAAACCCAAGTTACCCTCAGTACTTGCCAAATCAGGGATAGCCACACGTACTTGCTCATGCCTCGTCCCTCGTACAGCCTCGAACAACGCGCCACGACCTGGAGGGTCATAAAACCAAAAGGTGTGAGTGGACAAAATGAATCAGTTTAGCAAAACAGTTACAACAAACGTTTTTACCCTCCGCGTAAAAGCGAATGCATGCATACAAAATCATTTCGCAATCGGTTAAGGTTTCCCACATAAGAAAAACTGTGTAT
The DNA here is from genome assembly GCA_032719365.1 of Prinsepia uniflora. NCBI lineage: Eukaryota > Viridiplantae > Streptophyta > Magnoliopsida > Rosales > Rosaceae > Prinsepia > Prinsepia uniflora. The sequence goes on along the minus strand of CM064876.1, from coordinate 28,833,715 downwards.
CAAATTCCATCATAAGGAGAAACTCGTATGAACCTCAAAATCATTTTTCCTTTCTCCCACCATCGGGTCTTAGCCCGCAATCATCAACACCGCCTCAGCCCAAAACCACGAATCAAAACCAAATGCACAACATGATCCAAAACCATCAACCATATACCGGGCCACTGCCAACTCAACTGAAACATCAGAAGTTATCAATAAATCACAAGTAAATCATTTTGCTGGATATCAAGTGCGCCCGAGTCTTTAAACTCAAAATCATGCGCATAAACAGGCCTTCCCGGGATATCAACGAGTCTTTAAACTCAGAACATAGTCAATAGGCCTCGGGGGTATCACAGTAACCGAGTCTTTAAACTCACGAGTCTTTAAACTCATTAAGGCCCTCCCCCGTCATCAATTAACCGAGTCTTTAAACTCAAAACGTGCTCCAGCAATAGCACCCGGGTCTTTAAACCCAAAACAGTTTTCAACGGGTCTTTAAACCCCAAAACATATCAATCACGACAACGTGGGATCCATCCAAAATCACATTTTTTCACAGAGGACCCATGGTCCGAAATTCCACATTCATTTTCCCCAAATCATACTTTACAAACATAATCAAATCATCATGAAACACGAGGCATGCAAAACAGACCAAATCACTTTATTAAATCCTTTTTCATTCCCGAATTCGAATTCGCAATAATGATTCCGTAAGCCGGCATCCGGAAGCATCATCCCGAACCCAAACCAAGAATCCGCTTTAAATTTCCGAAACCGAAACCTCGTTCGTTAAAATTCCTTTTATGCCCCGAGCATCAAGCCGAAATCACCTTTTTCCAATCCATTTTAATTCCTTGAAATCACTTCATTCCTCAATTCTCATTATCAAAACATGAAGCCCACAATCATAATTACCAAATCACAATCCAAGCAAAACATACTCAAAACCCACATTTTAAATCCTCAAAATCACAAGTCTCATTTTAATTCCCCAATTCAAACGTCAACAGTGTTCAAATCACACTAACTCAAAATCTCGTAAAACGTGCAAATCCGGAACTTCTCGAAAACGTGTCAAAATCGTAAGTCACACTCGCAAATCATAAACAACCTTCTTAAATCATTTTACACCCATTTCATATAACTTCTTCCATTAAACCATCATTAAGCATACGAGGGACCATAGTCTCGAAATACGCGGAATTTCACATGTATAGTAAAAATACGTATAAATACGGGACCGAATACGTGTAAATACGGAAATCAAAATCAATCACAATTTATAATCATAATCATAAAATTATAGAAATAATTTATGCATGCATTAAATTTTGAAAGCAACGTCCACTCACACACCGTCCAATAGGGCTCGGTTTCGTGTCGCACGCAGTTCCGTAATTTCCGATATTTTCCAGAAATTCCAAATCCTGTTTGAAAACATACTTTAGTGTCACTAAGGCTTACATAACAGCATACTAATTTCCAAAATTTTCCGGGAATTAATCATTAATTACAAACGTAATAGAAATCTTCGGACCCTCGGAACCACATCGAAACGGTGTCCGATAATTTCAAACCCAACGCTAAAATGTTCGTTACATTGTATAGGACAAAAGTCTTGTTGAACTCACCTTGAAATTCGGGTCCATGCGCCGTCACGCGCCGCCGCAAGCGGCTGCGCGTGACACCCACGCGCCAGCTACAGTAACCCCAACGGTCACCATCTTCACCGACTGCCTGGTAAACGGGCCGTTCAACCCGCGTGATGACCCGTTAGTTCACTGTCGAATCAACCCTAATTCTTTCAATTGAGAAAACGAACACCTTCGTTACAAGTTCAATTACAGTTCTGGGACATTAATTTTACAACCAATTACCTAAAATCAGACGACTCGATGACGAACATCGAAGAACACCTGTGTACTGCTCCTTCATCGAATTCATCATTGCCGTCCGATTTCAATCAATTGATCCAGCCAACAGTTTCGTCTGATCAATCTAAGCTGGCTTCCAAGCTCAATTGTGTCTTCAAACTCCCCCACTTTCACGACCCCATCCTCAATTTCTCTGAACTCCGCCATGACTGTCCAAGCCTTCCCAGGGCTTAAAGCTTCGATCCCTTGATCTGGATCGACTAAAGGAGGTCCCAGAAGACAGAATTGATCCATAATTGGTCTTGGGTTGGCCTACATTTCGATTTGAACTTTTGAATTTGGTTAGACATAGTTTCGGGTTTCTGGGCGCAATTTCTCACCCAGACCAGACATTTCTCCTCCCAGCTCATCTCTCTGATTCTCACTAGCTCTCTCTGACCCTCTCAACACATCCTAGAGTCGATTAAACCCTCCAATTGTTCCACCCAACCAACCAATGCTTTGTTCCACAGTTCAATGTCGCCACTCAGTTTCCAGTCCCAATTCCACTCCACTTCACCCAGAATACACCCATGCAATGCCTCTGACCATGTCCCCTCACTCCAAGTGTAAACAAAACAAGAGCAAAGGTGCTCCCAACCTCACTCGTGCACTCACCCGCACTCCTGCCCAAACTCTGTTTTCATTTTTTTCCTAAACACTCACCCAGCAACCATTTCCAGCTCCTGACCCCGCACTTGGTTCCACGCACACCAACACACACCGTGCACTGCTCTAACCACTCAACTCCCTAAACAATTACTCGTGCTCTGCGCAACACTCCCAATTGCTTAAACAATTTCCAGCCCAATGCTCACTGCCCCCCACAAGTACCCAGAACCATTAACAATGGCGCCCGTGCCTGCTCACCCAGCACGCCCACACCCCACTCAACAGCCACTAACCCAATTTTCTAAGTTAATCTGTTAAACAATTCATAGAACAAAACAATTGGGGCAGTCACTCACGGCGTGGGCATCAGAATCTGTTTCCGCGGCAATCAAACAGTTCCCCTGCAACCCAAATTACCATTTTGCCCCCAGAACAAAAATTACCGAAATGCCCTCATGCCATCTAGACTCGTAACTTTCCCGTTCGAAGTCCGATTTCGACGTGCCGCCTGTCGTCGAACTCAGGACATCGAGACCTTCCTAACGGTCCTTGGCCCTCGGCCATCGGACCTCCCGATCAAAAAGTCAACATTTTCCCTTATTTCGTCCAAATTACGAAAATGCCCCCGGACTTCCGAACGTCATAACTTTCACCACGAACGTCGAATCGAACGTGCCACCTGTCTATGAACTCGTGACGTCCCAGACCTACGTCACGGTCATCGGTCAAGGTCCATTTGACCGTCCGAAAAAAAAATCAACGTTTTACTCACGACTAGGGGCAAAACGGTCATTTTGCCGCGTTCGTCCGATTTCGCCCAACTAATCACCGATTAAACCTGCTAATCATGATTAGTTACTAATCTAATCCCGAATTCCGGGATGGGTCGTTACAACAGTATTGTCCGCTTTGGGCCTCCTTACCCTTGCCCTCACGGTTTTGTTTCGGAAGCTCACGGTGCAACTTCCCAGGAGGTCACCCATCATTGAATTGCACCAGCCTCAACTCGCTTAACTTTGGGGTTCCAATCCCCCCCAAAGCCACTTGAGCTCCCAAAAGGCCTAGTGCTAGATAGGTGTGTGCCTACACCTTTAAGGCACGCCACCATCCTCTCCCAGACCATTTCCCCTCGCAGGAATGTGGGATTGTTCACCGTTCCCATCCAGGACACTGGTCTTACAATCCACCCCCCTTAGGGCTCAGCGTCCTCGCTGGCACACTTCCCGGTCGGGGTCTGGCTCTGATACCAAATTGTCAGGACCCGAACCTCTTCTGTCAGGTCCCGATTCATCGCACAATATTGTCCGCTTTGGGCCTGCTTGCCCTTGAGCTCACGGTGCAACTTCCCAGGAGGTCACCCATCATGGAATTGTACCAGCCTCAACTCGCTTAACTTTGGGGTTCCAATCCCCCCCAAAGCCACTTGAGCTCCCAGCAGGCCTCGTGCTAGATAGGTGTGTGCCTACACCTTTAAGGCACACCACCATCCTCTCCCAGACCATTTCCCCTCGCAGGAATGTGGGATTGTTCACCGTTCCCTCTAGGACAACGGGTCTTACAATAAATTGTTACATAACTCAATAGTTCTCTTATGTGTTACTTATATATATATTATTATGTTTTTGATTAATTTTGTTTGATCTTTCCGCTGAACTAAAGAATAATAATTGCATTCCATCCTGTTGATACTTCCTCATACTTCCATTTTAATTTATTGAATTTTTTTCTTCATGTATCATAATTGAAATCGTTCATTTTTAAAATCATTATTTCAAAATTATCTTCGTAAAAATCAATAAAATTGATAAGTCATTTAGTTATTCATATATCTCAAATAAATCAATAATTTTGATAACAATTAAGATTTTTATAGAAAACTGTCTATTTAGTTGTTACATATATATGATGTCTAAATAACCTCCAATTTGGTTGATTTTTACGAAGATGATCATTTAATTATGATTTAGAGAATAAACAATTATAATTATAATATATAGATAAAAAGTAATTCCATAAATAAAAAATATGGTATACTGAGGTACCATTTGAGTGAAATGCAAATTTTATTCTAAACTAAGTAGATGATTCATATAATAATCGAGGATCTTAAAACAATAATTTTTAAGATAAAATGTTTCAATAAATAAAATATGTAGAGACAAATCTGTTAAATAAAAACGAAGAAAAAATAGAAATAAGATCCCCCACAGAGAACGTCCATATAATATTTTCGAACTTTTTATAACTAAATAATATTACCTAAGTTTGGACCCGTCAAATGATTGCAATAATTGTCCAAAAAAAAATGATTGCAATAATTAAAATAACCGGAGCCACCAATTAATGTTACACCTCCTTTTTCAAGGCCCTGTGGCGTTGGCTATCCTGCGCATCCGGGTCGTAGCCGGAGCTAATTGTAAATTACAAATTTGATGCAATGAACTTACATTTTTTATTTTTTTTGACTATTTTAAATTACAAAGTTGATACAATGAACTTACATTATTTTTTGGCAAAAAAACAGACTTACATTATTTTTTTTTTTGACTAATTGAAAAATATTAGAAATTTGATACAATGAATTTACATTTTTTATTTTTTTGACTAATTGAAAATTACAAATTTGATACAACGAACTTAGATTTTCTTTCGGTACAATAATATTAGGAGAAAGAACTATATTATGCATATTGGGTCACAATTTTGCCTTTTTCAAAAGTTAAGACCAAGATTTCTAACATGACATATAAAAATAAATATCACTACGTACGTATGACACACCAAACTTACATTTAAGGACATGAGTTTTTTTTTTCTTTGAACAAATACATGAGCATTAGTTACCCTGTTTTGTGAACAAAATTAAGGAAACAAATTGGATAGATATATGTTGGACACTACAAGAAAAAAGAGTTTGTTCGATCAAAATCATCTTGTCACGAAAAATAAGGATTCGTTTCAAAAAATAATAATACAACAAATTTTGGTCGTACGAAGTTCGTCATCTAAAGCTTGTGGAGCAACACTTTAGCCTGACTAAACTATTAGCTGTGAGGAAGTCGTCGAGTGAAATAAAAAAAAGTTTAAATATTTTGTTACTCGAAGAATATATTACTTTGTTGGACAAAGTTATATGTTTTGTCCAATGAACATATTAATTCGTCGGGAAAAATATATAACTTTGCCCAACAATTTCTTATATTTGTAGGGCGAAATAAAACAGGCTTTAGTGTTTGGTCGACGAATATAGTAAATAGTTGGGTAAAGTTATATGGTTTTCCCAACGAATATATTAATTCGTAGGGCAAAATAAACAGGTTTTAGAGTTTGGCCGATGAATAATACATTCTTCAGGTATATACAGTGATGAAAATGTCTCCAATATCGACGAAATATCGCCCGAAATTTCGTTCAAATTGGCCGACGGCACATAAGGCGGGGGGGGGGGGGGGGGGGGGGAGGATTTTGCGAAATTTCGTTTTGTTTTAAACTCACAAATCTCATTATTTGATAAAAACGATTGAGATAGGACTAAAGTTCATGAAAATTGGATGTAAAACATGTGAATTCCAGTCGGGTCATGACGCCGGGTCAACAAATCCTAATGGCAGACCCGCAGGAGAAAGAAGGAGAGTCTGAATAGTGTTAGTTGGTTTACTTTATATATTATACCATTGTTATATTCTCAACAATGTTGGGCTAGTTGAGTTGGCTGGGCTTTTAAAAAGCTATCCTTTAAAAAAACCAAGGGTCCTGGGTTCAAATCTAGGATCCTCCTATACTTTTATTTTTTCAAATGTTTTCCCCCCTTTTTTATTTCTTTTTTTCCAAATGTTTTCCTTTTTTTATAATTCGTTTTTTTAAAGCTTTTATTTTTTCAAATGATTTCCTTTTTTTTAATTCTTTTTTTTTTCAAATGTTTTCCTTTTTTTTAAATTGGCAAATGTTTAAAATTTGTTTTTCAAATGTTTTCCTTTTTTTTTAAATTCGTTTTTTCAACTGTTTTCCTTTTTTTTTTTCCAATTTTAAATATATGAATTCTTTCCAATTTTTGAACAAAGATTGGCTCTATTTTTTCATCTTTTTTTTCCAATTTTAAATATATTTACTCATTTTATAATTTTTCTTCCATTGACATTTTTTTTTATGTTTATTGTTATGTTTTTAATTATGTTAACATTCAATTATAGTAATTCATTTCAATTTATGGTTATATTTAAAATTTTATATTATTAGTCATCGGCAGAACCCTATTATATCTATCATTCATCATATATTTATTATATCAAAGTCATTTTATAATTTTTATTGGTCCTATATAACATTGGGTACTTAAGCTTTTCCAAAATTTCATTCCAAATTTCCAACTTTTAGACCGAATTTCCGTCATTTTTGTTAACCGTAAATGATATCGATATTTGAGACGAGATATCCGTAAATTTGACTAGCGATATATCCGTCGATATCGATATTTCAATCCTTGGGTATATATTGGAAAAAAAATTACCTATATATAACATCTTATATAATTAAAAATAAATAAAAGTTTCAATTAAAAAAAGAAATAGAAGTCACAAATTTAATAAAAATAAATAGTTCTAAATTATTAAAAGTATGTATCAAATTTAATAAAAAGAAAGAAAAGTCTCAAACTTAGTTATATATATATATATATATATATATGTTCACTGGCTAGTCGGGGCGCAAGACTGTCTGCTGGGGTGGCTGGTCGGGTTGCGAGGCTGTCTTTTGGGGAGGCTAGTCGGGGTGCGGGGTTGGCTGTAGGGGCGATTGGTTGGGGTGTGCAACTGGTTGCTAGGGTGCCTAAGTACCCCCCCCCCCATGCATTTGAGCCTTTTGAACTAGCTCATGCTGCCCAGAGGAAACTGCCAAGTTATTTTGAACCAACACATTAGTTATCAGTTGGTTGGCGGTCTGGTTATGAGTGAAGTTGGTTTGGAATTCCGCGTATGCCTCGTTTTTCTCTCTAGCTCCCCGAGAATAACTTGAAGAGCTACTCCGACACTCTTAAGCGAAGCAAAGCGCATGGGGCTGAAGTGAAGAAAGCTCAATAAAAACACATGAATACGATGCATGGCATAGCATAAATGAGACCCACCCAATAGGTCGAAAAACATTGCAGTCAATTACCCTTCTCGTTCTCATAATTAAAAGACTACCATATACGCCCTTTTCCAGTAAGCTACCCTTGAACCAGAGCGTTTCCCACCCCTCGAATGATCATCTCGAGACACCCTCTTGCCCTTCATCAAGGATTTCCACCGACCTAGTAGGATCCAGTAATATCTGCTTCAACTGGACGTCAAGGTGTTGACGTGTTAGCTCAAACTCTAAAAGGTCCTTGTTTGCCTCCATCCCCCTCTTCAAATTCAAATTCAACTAAATTATAATTATAAATCTAATTATGGAAATTTAATTAAAAAATTTAATTAAAAAGAAATTAAACTGACGAAAATTTAATCAGCCGCCTATTGCCATGGCTTGCATTGGCTTGCCCCCAGACGCCCAACTCTTGCCACAATGAACCTTCCATTCACTATTCCTCGAGCTGGAATGCAAATGATTGTGAGCCCCCATGGTGGTTGTATTTCTTCTTCCATCATTTTTTTTGGTTGGTTATTTTTTGTTGTTTGGCGGATCGTATCTGTTCATTTAAAAAAAATAGTATCATTCATTTAAAATTAGATATTAAATTGAAAATAATGAAATGATTCTTAAAGTAAGGACTTACAAAAAATTTTGGGGTTTGGAAATGAGTGCATAACCAGCTCCACTCCCCCAACCCCCACCCCCCCCCCCCCCCCCCCCCCCCCCCCCCCTCTCTCTCTCTCCCAGGACCATCCGGATCCAACTTGGTGGGAACGGGATCCAACTTGGTGGGAACGGTTGCTTATGCAACGGTACTCCAACTCTTTTAATATACGTGCATCTTGTGCTTCCATTCCTTATACCTATTCTACCAAAGGTCAGTGAGGTACTTACTCACGTCGAGGTCCATCAGGTTGTACTCAAAGTTAACTTGCAATTAAATAATAAAGTTATTAAAGTATTAAAAATAAAGAAAAAATTATTA